>SNQJ01S0247811.1:0-13038 GCA_010110895.2 Picea sitchensis
TTATTGTACTTAATTGCAATATGAACTAACATCTCCCCTAGGAGATATTTCTTGTTCTTATTCTCAGGTAGGACACCTTGGTAATGCTATAATGAATTACCATGAAATTGATATGTTCTTATATAAAATGTTGTTATATTGGAAATACTTTTTCTCTTGTTGTTTCTATTTCTAGCAGGTTAACCTATGTATTCCAGGAAGTTTACCACATAAAAGAAAAACTTGAAAGGACTAAGAGGGAGTCAAACTTCAAAGGGAGTCATTGACCAGGAAGAAGCCAACTTGGTTTCGTGACACTTTACAGGACACAAAGGTGCATGCAACAAACAAAAGCGTGGTCCAAGGATTCTCTAAGATAGAGGGAGTTGACTTCAAAATTTGAGATGAAGGATATTGCAATGCTTCATCAGATACATGGTGCAGGAAGGAGTAGTGAGGCTCCATCACTTACGCAAAAGTGAGAAGATAGATGAAATTTTCACTAAGTCTCTGTCTGGGACAAGCTTGGAAGGAATGAAAATGTTTCCCTAGAAAGTATTGATGATTGTAGCATCATGCCAATATTCCAAGATTGATTAGATAGACTTGATCATGTTGGAATAGGCTCAGATGTAATCTTCGAAGGACTGAAGATTTGATTTGCTGCTAGATATCCTATGTGTGAATTGCATCAGGCCTTGAAACTCTCACGAGTAGGTGAGTAGTTAACCCAAGAGTAGGTTAGTAGCCCTAATAAGCATTAGGACAACTCTATCACCATAAGAACTAGGATGCAGACCAGGGGATATAGGGAACAACTACATTCAGAGCATATGTGCCCCAACATAGTCTTCGATGGACTGAAGACTCGAGATTATTGAGGTTCAATTCCACGTGTCCGATAGCATCGAGGTAAATGCATTGGAGTGATCCTATGAGAGTCTCACCATGAGGTATTTGTGGCTCCGATGTGGTCATAATTCCTGTCATGGGACAAGAATTATCTGAGGTGCTAGACACACGTTTCCAATAACATCAAGCTAATTGCATTCACTGAGTGATCCTATGTGAGGATCAACTATGAGGTGAATGTGGCTCCAATGAGGTGATTCTTTATACTGTTAACCAATTCTTATGTTTATTTTAGTACTTCTTTTCTTTTGTTATCATGTTTCTTCGATTCTTATATTTCCTTTATCAGATGATCAACTTCAATCTTCAATCTTATGATCTCTTTTTCTTTGTTTTCTAGTTGAACACTTTGTTTATTTTCTTCATGGCTAGATTGATCTAACTGGTGAAGTAGCAACATATCCTTCTGTTGGAGTTTCTCAAACTCTTCTAGAGTGCACATAGTTGTGTATTCAATATGGTCAAGAACATCCTTAGTAACTTCAATATATAGACCATTTCCTGGTTCCATACTAATCACTTCAAATGTAGTTATAACATCAGTCTTAAAATCTAATAGTTTTTCTTTAGTGAATACTGAGGTATTCCTCAATTCCTTGATGAAGTGTCTTATTCATTTGTTGGTGGAGTTTGAATTAAATTAGAACTAACTACGATTAAGTATATTTACGTGTATTATGTTCTTCAATTCGTTTGGAATTTTTCTTTTTCTTTATCTTGTTCCTTATCTTGATGAGAATTCTCTTCTTCTGAGTTTTTTTATTTATTCTGACGTGAATCCTCTTTATCGGAGTCTTGTTCCTTACTTTGATAGGATTTCTCTTCTTCTTGTGCTTCATTGATAATAATTTTCTAGTTGGATCCATAATTCTTTAGCAGATTTGTAGTGAGTGCCTCATCTTTTCTTTGACTTGGCCTGACAATCCATCCTGGATTGCTTTTAAGACTACTGAATTGTTTCTCCTTTCTTCCTTTGATTTTTTTTTTTCTCTTTGAAGTGGTTAAGTTCCAGGGATTACTTACTACAGAATCCCAAACACCATATCCTCTTAACTTCATATATATTTTCATATTTTCCCTCCACGAAGAATAATTTGTTCCATCAAATAGGGGAGATTCATTTGTGGAGATAAAAATTTATCCACCCATTTATTCTAAATCTACCTTCAGTGTTTAAATTGTCTTTGAAGGAACATGCTTTCTGATATAATTGTTGAAATGTACACTTGACCCTGAGAGGGGGAATTGAATCAGTGTCCCACAAAACTTTGGACAATTTTCCACTTTCATAAATTAATTGAAAAACAAATATTTATTTCAATTTCTCAACCAATATATAAAAGAATAAATATTTTATTTATTTATTGCTTGAATGGTCCTTAAGATCAAATGCTTCATCTTCAAACAATTATGAGAGACCAAAATCTATGTTACAAGACCCAACTTGTATCTCTCAGATCCAATTGAAATGGGGAATTCAACCCTCATAACAAGTCCCATCTTGTTGATCTCAAATCCAACTGAGATGTAGGAATCCAATCCTCATACTGCGACCTAGCTTGTAAATGAGCTGCCAACTTTGATGGAATGGTGCTTAATTCAATCCATTATATTTAAATATATATGCTTCAACAAATTCAACTACATATTTTGTTCATACATACTTCTTTGTTTATTTAGTCTCCCAACTGGTGTGAATTTGAATCATTGTGTCTTTTGATATTGAACCATTGTACCTTTTCATTTAAATGATAGTATTAAACTTTAAATAATATTATTTTTTCATTTTTATTCTTGATTCATAATGATCATGATTTAAATATCTTTTAATCATGGTAATATTAGTTCATTTGTTGTCCTTGAGTTGATCAGATATATGGATGGAGCTCGTACCATCATTCCATGCTTCTTCGTCCCTCGGTTTGCCAATAGATCATATTTGAGCTTTTACTGGCATTGCCGTGTGTTAATTCTTTGTCAAATTACCCTACCAACCTTGAGTTGTTTACGGAAATTAAATATGTATGAGGTGCTTCTTTCAACCTAGTGTTCAAATGACTGTGAGCTCAAAACCACGAGGCTATCTATTTAAGAGTTTGTTCCTAGCACTTTCTTATTCCACCTCTATTCTTCTATGTGGGACCATATTCAAGTGTATGAGGGATTATTACTTCTATTCCCTTTAGCTTCTTTACCTTATCAAGTGACTGATGCTAGAAATCAGGTTCATTCAATCCTCCTAGAGTACATTTCGTTGAAGAGTGTATATTGTATTCACTAGTAGATCAGACGGTCAACATTAATATTTCATTAGATGGACGATCCTGGATTATCCAGAGGAGGAGGTTTCAAACAAATAGACAGTCATTACTTAATCTGCAATTGAGTGGACAATTCTCATTCACTTTGGGCTTCTATACGACCATAGATGGTGGCTAGGTGTTAAGCCAAACATGTGCTTAATCGCATGGAAATCAACGATTAGATGTTTTAATCGGACATTGATATGGATGTTTGTTATTTACTCCAGAACTTCAGAGATTCGAGACTCTGGGATATTCAAACTTTGAGATAGTTCAATCCCTCCAAAGTGATTACCTATCGAATAAATAATAAAGCGCTGATGCCCGCTTGCTATTGGTTAACACCTCTGCTTACACTATCCTTCCACTATGCTTGATGGTTGAGAATTCTCGAAGTAGATCAATGGTTAGAGTTACTTCAATATTTTCACTTACTCTATCCTTCCACTACTTACTTGATCAACGGTCGAGAATGCTCCCGAATTAGATCAATGATTAAAGTTACTTCATGATTCCGATAACCCGGCTGATTAGCTGATAACACAAGATTGGATATCCCTGTAGTTAGTAATCCCAGATCGACGTGGTTTTTGATATCATTGTTGATGTGGCACTGACTGAGTGGTTGCAACATGTCACCTAGATTCATAACTTTTGTACCTAAAGTTCCAACTAGACCTTGACAATTATCACCATTTGAATGCACCACATGTCCTAGCGGCGTGGTCTTCTTGGCTTCGATGGATCTATTGGTTTCACATGTCTTCCTTCTGGATCTAATGGTCATAGGTTTATATGAAGTTTCTCATTGATCTAATGGTTGTCGTTTCTTCAGGAATATGACACTTTTGAGACTTCGATCTAATCCTCCTAAATTGGTGAAGTTTTGAATAGATCTATCATCGTAGATATTTATTGTCTTGATCCTATGGTCTATGTTTATTCTGGAACTTCGGGGTTCATGAGTTCTTGGCTCATCTGAACTATTTATAGCAAAGAGTTGGTCAAGGCCGGAGTTGACCACGCTCTGGTAGTTGTTACTCTAGATCAACAGTTGATTCAGTTTGTAGATCGGATGGTCGACGAGAGTTCATGAATCCAAGGCTTTGACCTTTGGGTTATTCTCTTTTTCCCAGTTCCCAATTCTCCCTGAGTGAGTTTCCCCAAAGAATAAACCTCAAGTAAGTTGAATTCATCTTAACGATCCTTCTTTAATACAAAAATCTTAACACGATCCAAGCGGTTTAGGAATTAAGGTATTTGGGATCTTGGGCCTTTGGCCTTTCTTATACTATGTACCGCTTTATTTTGATCGGATGGTCAATATAACTCCCAAAAATTCTTCTTGATCGGATGAATCATGTCCACTTCAGGACTTCGTCTTCAACTAAAATATTTTTCCTTTGGGTAATTTTATGCAAAGTAGTCAACGCCGAATTCATTGTTCCTCCTACGATCGATGGTTTAAGTCACTCCATGAATCTTAAATAAAGGCTGACCATGATTATTTTCCTTCTTTATGCAGGTTTCCTCTGCAATCCAACGATCATATTTACATCCTAATTCTGGATGAATGAGTCCAGTTGCTTGATTTTTATAAAGGTTTCCACCTGTAAAAATGATCTTTATGAAACCTGATCTCCTACGTGACTTCAAAAGCACTATCTCTTCCGAGATTTGGAAAATGTACCTGTAACAAAGATCATTGATCCTTGACAGTGATCGAATATTACATCAATGACATTTACCATACGCTTTTTCTCCCAATCTTTACCCTTGCTGCTTTGTTTCATTCTCTTTCCATCAATGACCCTTCTTTACACATGGATAGACCTTATTGGCCATGTTAACACTAATGCCAACTGTATAACTTTTTTTCATGACTGATTCATGTTTCCATCAATGACAACACATAACCAACAATGCCAACAATTTATATGTCATAGATTCTCTAGCGACAACATCATTAGTGATGTTTTTGAAAACTTCGCAGGCTTAGACAAGATCCTTCCATAACTTGTTTACTATTGTAAAATGTATTTTGATAATTTGTATAAACCAATAAGATATTCAAGGATGTCCAAGTTCTGTAGATGGGTTCTATTCACTCCTCGAAGAGCAATGATTTTCTCCACAATACACACACACACACACACACACGAATTGATCGGGTTATACATCAACAAATTATAGGTAAAAGAATGCATACCACATGGAAATAATTCCACCACTTCAACGGAGTAATAAAATTCAGGAAAATGGATGTTATTAATCTACACAACTTTCCCATCAGAGTTTTTTGCTACCTGCTCGACTATTTCTTCAATACTTGTGCAAATCCGATAGTGTGGTAAACTTAACCACTTTCAGGGTAATAAGTGTGCCAAATCCCATCAATATTACTCTAGAGATGGCGTACTAGAAGCCTCAAAATCCATTCACATTGAATGCCAAGTCCTATGATGGTTTCATATCTACTTAAACATGGTAGATCCCAATTCAAATGTGGACCATAGCTACAAGCTTGTGTTTGGCCTCTTCCACTGGAGAGCCCAAGCACACCGCATTCGTGTATTAGAGAGGTGTCCATTGAAGAAAAAAGAATACTCCCAAGGAGAGTGGGAGAGCCCATAATCTCAAACCATCATCTATGGTACAAAGCAACAAATTCTTTCCATTTGGTATATGAATATTGTTGCTTCCCTTTTATTTATTGGTGCAACTTTCATGATTTTTATTTATTTCTTTTCCCTCTTATTTATGATTTAGAGTCTCATGCAGATGGGTTGTACATTCTGGCACCAATGTACTATTATATAGTTTTCAAACTTTCTATATAAAAGGACTTTTGCCTCACTCATGTGTCCAAAAATCCCAAGAAAGGAGCTTTAATTTAGTCTTCATGGCATGTTAACTAAGTAAAGACGAGTCATGCACAAGTTCCCTACTCAATAATGCTCTTTTTCCAACCCATTTCTTATCGATCTCCTCATAACTCTCAATTTCTCAAAGCTCCAATGGGTGGCCACAGGTTTTGTATGGTAAACCAGTGACCGACCACACTTGTTCTATGAGGAACCCACTATCGACCACACCTTCACTAGGAAAGAACATGGCTAGGAATTGTTATGAGCAATTTTCCTTGGTCCAAGTGTAATTCAGTTGCATGACATCCAATAGCTTCATTACAAAGTCTATAGTGGAAAATAAAAATATAGAAGATGCCCCCTAATGCTTATGAGGTTAAGAGGCCCGATGGCTGAAATTCATTATAAAATGCATGGTGATTTGCCGGGAGGTTTATTCATGTCAAAAACTAGAGTACCGCAAACAAAATAAACCAATCATATATGCAAAGCATCCATGTGGTAAGCATGCCAATGGATATATGAATAAGTGCAACTACCGACACAATACATTGAAAATCCATGAATGAGATGCAAGAGCATGACCACACAAAAGTACACGGTGGATCCATATCATATAAAATATCATAGCCACGAGCAAATAAAATGTGGATTTATGTCATAGTATATATCAAGAAGAAATCTAGCACAAATGAGAGTGACAATGTCAACTTTGAAGTACTTATCAAGAAGTGATATAATCTTGCACAACTTAGGAGAATTGGTATGTTGGGAGATGGCTGTAGCCAAGGTATTCAATCAAACTCATTGACTATAGGAATGCCATCGTGAAAGTGGGGGGACATGGGGGACCCACCGATAATGAAAATGGATGTCAAGGTACACTTAGTACAATATAGAAAGTGTGAATAAATAATATGAGGTCAAACACCTATAGAATCGATCAATCAGGGATCAATGATGGCAAGCCCACTATCCAATAGTGAGGGAATCCTACCACTGATGTCCAATTTAAGGTACTATGTTGAAAGTTTTCCACAGATGTGTTTTATATCAATATGGTGTCAATACGAAGAGATCCATCAAATGAAGGCCTTAGCCGTCCCCCATTAGTCAACATGAAACAATAATTTAGAGTTTTGAAGAGTGAATCCTGGGGTACAAATTGTTGCATGGGTTACCGACACAAAGGTCAAAATTTTAGTGGTCGAGATCGGTTCCGTTCCTTGAACACATGCAAGACCCCACAATGAGGGAATTGGGTGGCATTAACTCAAAGGGACCCCAAGGCATGGTGCAGCAAGTCAGAGCATGAATCCTCTCCATGAAGTGACTAAAAGAATAACCATTTGGAGGATTATATGATTCATAATCATGGTATAGATCCCGAGGCATTATAAATCCCAACTGTAAGACAATGATAGAAATAGGTTCCATGTTCGAGGGAGACAATATCTGACAACTTCCACTCAAACTGAATAAATATTTAGAACAACCTCCTTTTAATTTTTTATTATTGTTTTTCATGTTTTTATTTGTGCAAAAGGGGATAAAGTATGCTACAATGGAAAGGTAATTATATAAGTAGCATACCTACTTCACGACAGTGTGACATTTTCTATGAGAAACAAATGAAAAAATTGTGTTGGAAAAGTGATGTCCACTAACAGATATTTTCTCCAAGGATAAAGTTCACAAAATTGAGGAAAACTGATGCAATTGACAAATGGTCAAGAGTGAATGAAATGGCTATAAGAATGATTGAGTGAATGACAATATATTAGTATGCACCAAGATACAAGTGGTAATAATCAAATGCAATTGTAAAGAGACTGACATTAGCACATGCATATAAGAGGAAGTGGCAGTGCATGTAAATCTAATATGCATCATCATATGTAATTAAAAGAAGCATTGTACATTCACGTTTTCACCATACCTAGAATTTCAAAGCTGCATCCCTTAGTGTATGTCTCTCTATATATCTCTACCCTCTCTCTCTCTCTCTATATATATATATATATATATATGTATATCATCAAAATATAAAGAAGTTGTTCATCATGGAGTCCATCACTTTAAAGCTGTGGCATTCTCATATCATACTACATACACAAAACATAGACGTCATAGTTCCTATCTAACGCTAACTAATGTCCACCCTCATCTACATCTAATGGAGGGTCACGTGTTAGGAGTACTATGTACCCCCTGGATAAATATCTAAAACAATGAACAACCATTGCTTCCCTACTTAGAATTGGGTTTTTTCTCAAGTGATGCTCCAGTATAGTTCGCAACATCAACATCATCTAGCTCATGCCACCTATTATAAAACACCTCTCATAGAAACTGGTCTAGTTGGTGTCATATAATCTCCATCACTTGGTTCTATGAGGCATTAGGGTAAACCATCTACCTCAGTCCCAATGGCCCTAGATCACTATGCTCATCTCAACCATAGCGGTGGGAATGGTCAACCCATGTTACTGGTGTAATATTTTCAAAACCATATAGTAAGTGAACAATACCATATATTGAAATATTCTCTCTACGTAAATAAATCAAACAAAAGGATACATACCATCTGGGTGCCAGGCCTATTGGAGTGGCAAGGGTATCTCTAGATCTCCTTGATATTTCATACCCTCACATGGGTAATCTTTAATGTGGATCGATAATTGGTCCTAGTGTGCAAAGAATTCTAGGTGAAACAAATTCCCCTAGATCCTATCCCCTTCCTATCTCAATAATCACCCCTAATGATGAATCCTCGACTTCTGAGGACCCCCATCTTGGATACATACATGGGGATGGAGGGTGGGCATATTCTCAAAGAAGAATTGACAATTTCATGTCCCAAAATAAAAATGAACTCCTATCACCCTATGATAGATGGTCACTTGGAACTTTAGAACCATCAACAATCTTTGGGCCCACCCATAGTAAGTCTCAATGAGTACACTCTCAATGAGAATCATCAAAGCTCTTGATATCCTATGTGAAGCATGAGCCCCCACTATGTGAACTCTAAATCTATCCATGCCAACATAAAAAAATATTTGGTCAATCATATTTTACCTATTCATATTTTCCCTAACGCTAATGCAACTTCCCCCACAAAAAACTGTACTACTAGCACATATATGCTTAAAAACTTGCACTAGATCAATGTAGGAAACACCCATATTTCCTATGTTAGACTATTGGATATACTGGGGGTAGTCCCTATGATCCCAACACAAGAATTGCCCCCAATTCTTGTGTTGACCCTAAATTTTTTTCCTACAGTTCCCCCGAGGTGAAATCAAACATAATCTACGAAAATAAACCATTGAAAATGAAGAGGAGGTTTAGACCACTAACCTGGGACTCACAAACTAAAGTTTTCCTAGTTGATTTATCAATAATGAGAACACAAATATTTAGGGCCTCCCTCCACTCTCTAACTTCAAGATATTCAAATGAATTTGAATTTGGGGATTTTTACCTATTTATAGAAAATCCTTAGTTTTTCTTTTTCCTCATGTGGCCTCATACAAAATTCGATTGACGTGCCATCTGCATCATTAGATTCATAATTTTGAACCCTCCAAAATGATGTTTTTAGATTTTTTTCCTTTGATGCTGTTCAGGGCTACTTTTTTTCCCTTGAGCATTGTTAAGGTATGTAATTTTTAATTCAAATTTCTATGCGTGATTTTCTTTTCATAAACAACTTTATGCTTTGGTATTAGTTGACCCATTTGTCAGAATTCACCTTGGAAACCTTGATGCGGATTTATAAATGGAATGCGATTTAATGGGTTATAAAACACAGGATATAATTGAAATTTCGGCTTCTATTAATAAATGAAGTGTTGAATTGTAGAAATGAAGAATGAAACAAACTCCCTCGAATCCTGGTCGCTTATCTCTAAGAAGATTAATGGCTGTTATTTCATTCATTAGCTAGAGAACATGATATAATGAGGCCGAGAAAGCCCTTTTTACCATAAATAAGCAATGAGGAAACCCTAAATGTCAAAGCCTAACCCTAGGAGATGAAACACCAAAGGCTTGTGGGCCCCGATGGAATTAGTTGGTATGCATACCTCCAAGGGTCGTAACTTTTTCACATCTGATATTTGTTTGGCTTTCGATATACCATTTGAAAGGTCTAGATAATAAGTACATATTATGGTCAGCCCAATCTATGTCTCCTACTCTTTTTTGGGTGCTACCATTGCCTAAAAATGTTGTTTCAGACCTCAAAACTATTGAGAAAGTTCAAGACCGAAAAGTATAGAAAAACTGCCAAAATGGAAAACTATTTAACAGGCCAATGGAATGGGTGGGTGGTCATTGAAATCCACCTGGATCAGCCCTTTTCTATAGTATGTGTCCCTATTTAAGAAAACTTCTTTACTTTTATTATAGTTTATCATAAATTCCTTGAGTATGTTACATTGGCCATTTATTCCACAGTGAGTTTCATTATGGAACCATGACCTTCATGGGTAGATGGTTTAGCCCATCCATTTATTGCATTCCCCATTTACTTGAAGATGTATATTTCCCTACATGGGTGCCCTAGATTAGTAACCTTTGTTTCATTTTGGAATCCCTGTTGTTGCATCCTTCCTAAGATTGGGAGTTTGGATATTATACATCCCCAAGTTAAGCCTCATGCATCTTTACTCATCATTTTGATAATCTTACCCCATTGAATCATGCATTTTTTTGTTGGTATCTCATCCATTGGATTATCATATGTCACAAGTCCTCTTCTTCATCCATACCATGTTTTGGTATCTCATCCATTGGATTATCATATGTCACAAGTCCTCTTCTTCATCCATACCATGTTTATTATTCATTTTTATACCACCATTCATTAACCCCTGAGGATATTAACACTTAGGTCCCTACCCTTGATCGCTTCCATATGCAATTTTCATCTCTAGAATTATATTCATTATATTTCTTACTGATGAATTGATCTCCTCATATTCCCCTTATTTTTCAACTTGTTTTCCCACTTGGGATTCATTTTTTATATTGTGTCTCTCAAAACATTGGTTAGATTATTTTGTGGGACCCTCATCCCTTCACAATGACCTTGCATAACCCCCTTGCACCCCTTTGGAAATACCAGGAGGGTCTTGTGATTCCTTGGAATACGTGTAATTTTTGGTATCATCCCATTGTTTCCCCTTTTCAGAGCATCTATGATGAGTCACCCTTGTGTCCCATGGAGTCTATTCAATTCCTCCTGAGTCCTACCATAGTTTATTCTTATCTCCATGTGTTTTTTCCATCAAATGTTGTCGATCTTTCACCTCTAGTTATCCTCTTGGTTTATTGATTTATCTTTTAATATTTTTTTATCAGTAATAAAACATTCCCCATGGGATTATTTTAGTCATTTCTAGGTCAACCTTTCCTTTATTCTTTGAAAAAGGGAATTCACGAGTCCATCTCTCTTTTCATTATCATCATCCCTTGGTATAAGTTTTTGTTAGTTATTATGTCCGTTCCACCTCATGTTGGTTTTCAAGGATCCCTTTGTCCCTTGAATCTAGTGGGATTGCCACTTTAGTACCTGTGTTATAGGGGTTTGGTTTCGAGGATAATGTACCTTGGGCCTATCTTCCTCATTGGTGGGTGACCTTGGACCAAGTAGGGAGAATCCTAATTTCTTTTTGACTCATTTTTTTCTCATTTTGTTGACTCTAACTCATTATCACACTATTGAGACACATATTCTTAATGATTTAGTTGTCTAGTTGATTGTAATAGAGTCCCAGGCATGTGTGAGTTGTATCAACCCTTAGGAAGAATTTTTGCTTTAGGTAGAATCCCACATGTTTTGATGACAACATTTGTTTCTATAGATATAACTCTAGTTTCTGTACTTTGCATGTTGGTCATTAGGATTTCCTCTTATTCCTAGGTGCCAATGGAATCCCCCCTATCGATACCAACAACTTGATTATAGGGGTTAGTATTGTGTGCCTTGGTCCCATTTTCCTCATTGATGGGTTACCTTGAACCAAGCTAAGAGAGTCCTCATTTATCTCAATCTTGGTAGGATCTCATGTGCTATATTCTAGTTCATTTTCACATCGTTGAGATTCATACATATATTTCTGTGTTTCAACCTCTCAAGTTGTAGTTCCTTGGATTTGTAGGGCTAAGTTTAGTTGTTCTTAGAGCCATTATCTTGATCTTCCCTCCTACTATATCACTTCATATATTTTGACCCTATCTTCCTATTTAAAAAGTATCTTCTAGTTATTTCTTTTAACCCCCCTTGGGGGTATAAACTCCTTTGTCAGAAGTCACTCCTGGATTGCTGCAGGATCAGAGCCCAACGCCCATCAGTTTTATGTCACGATTTGTTTATAAAGGGTGATCAAATGGAGATAATGGCTCTAGGAGGTATCACTCTAACTCAGAAACTGAGTCTGGTACGTAAAGAACGAAGGAGGTCTGGAATCCCAACTTTAGCCAGTGGGTTGATTTAAAGTTGAACACGTGGAAGACTTAGGGGAAAGTGAAAAAACAGCTCTGGGTCTCAGGCTTGCAGCGGTTTGTAGGGGAAAAACTCTGAAAGCAGGATCCTCCTGGTTCAGGGCTTCAAGAAACTGAAAGGGGACTTGACTGGATCCTCCAATTCCAAGTCATTCAGCGTTAAAGAAATCACATAAACCGATTAGAGGCTCCATAACTATTACAATGATCCATTACAACATCATCCTATAATATCTACAGCTCAACTGGATCCTCCAATTCCGAGCTGCTCTAACACAATGAAAACAAAGACATGAGAGAAAATGGCATTCATAAGGCAAGAAGTCTCCAAAGTTCATATATATCCAGAACAACAATGCTTCATTAAAACTTTACAACCAGGGAGCTCTGCTCAACCATCGATACCTACAAAAATGGAAAAAATGCCTATATATACTTGAAACAAAAACACTGGAAGCTAA
>SNQJ01S0247812.1:0-13038 GCA_010110895.2 Picea sitchensis
CCATTGGCATCAATGACAACATGATCCAACAAAATGAATCCATTTCATAGGTATGTTTTGTTTTTTGGATAGCATTTTTATTGATAATTTGTTTCGGTTGAGTTTTTCCTTTTTCCCCTTTCCTCTCTGTGGGTTTGAAGATATGCAAAAAATGGCTGAATTCTATCATAGACAAAATATAAACCCTACTATCAAATACTATGTGTTGCTCCACATGATTACTATCTATTCACTGAACCAAAATTTGTTCCTTTGCAAACCCCCATGGTTAAGGAACCAAGATGCATTTTTTTCACCCAGAATAACGTTGGAACAAGTAATGGATGTGCGGAAAGGAAAGTTCTCTCCTACTCTTGTTTTTGAGCATAATCAGGGTCATAGTAACAAACCTACTGTCAAGAAAAAAAAAAAAAAATGAGAAACAGGGTAACTCAGATTCGATATTTATAAACAATAGAACTAAGCAACCTAATAATATGATCATTAGAAAACTAAACAAATTCCACCTTCATAAATTCGGATTTTTCAAATTGCTGAAATAGTTAATAATTGTTTATTTTTGGATTTGATTCTGTTTGAAAAAATGAAATAAACATATGTTTCTTTTTTATTTTTACTATTTTAGACTGGCTACAGAAACCTGTAGATGGCTACAAAAACCTGTAGCTGGCTACAAAATCCTCTAGCTTATCTTTTTTCTAAAAATCAATTTGAATTATTATCTAAAATCAAGTCTCTTTAAATAAAAATTAGTTATTAGTAATTGTTTGTTCTAAAATTATCGAACTGTTGTTTCTTTTCTCAGGAAATGGGAGATCTTGTTGCTGATTATTGGGAGTTAATATTTTGAAATATGCATCTAAATGATTAGTAGTTTCTCCTTCTTTTTATTTTGTTAAAAAAAAATCGATTTATCTTTGAATAATTCCAACTCTATTATAAGTGGTTCCCAGCCCACTATTTTTGTGAGGTTACTTGATTTTGTGAGATCCAACTCTATTTTGTGAGATATGAGTATGTGATCTCCGGTTACTTTAAATATTGTTCATTTTGTAAGTGAAGGTCATCTTTTCTTGGAACAGATTATGGACATGTAATTCTCATAACTGAATGGACAAGTGATTGACATTGTGGCTTTAGACCTGGGTGACACTATTCCATTTATGTTTTGATTTTTATTATGGAAGATTGATATGTTATGCAGCTTTAGCCTCATTAGCATGCGATGTTTAATTTTATTCAATGCTTTAAATTTTGTCTATAATTTGTTGTGTCATATATTATGTATGTGATCTTCATTTCAACTTTAATATCATAATTTATCCTTGATGTTTATTTGATGTATCGAATGAATGTTTCATATTAAAGTTTATTTTACTATAATCATTCATAATCAAAATATCACTGGATCTACATTTTTGTTACTTTGTTCTTATATCCTAGCTGTCAATAAACACTTTGAGTTTATTTTGGAGATGTTATTACAAGCCTGCTGCATATTTCTCCCACAAGAAAGACAACTGGAAGTTTGGATTGCACATGGATATAGATACTGTATGAGATTAATTTCAGGTTAGTTTTATTCACATTTAATTTATGTTATTAGTCTATTTTATTAGTGAGACAAGAGAGTTTAAATTAGTTGTGACCATTACTCTATCCTTGTTTCAAATCATGTTTTATTAGTATTTTTTTGTTAAGTTCTTAGATCTTAGATTATAAAATAGAAAATATAAAAATATGTGCTTTCTTTATCTACTTTCGAAAACAATTACCAAACATTGATTTCATAAGGCATTCATCAAAAACTTGCAATTTGTAAATACTCTGTTCAAAATCTCATATTTATGTTTTTGAAACACTTGTAAATAATTAGATCCACGTATATAGTATTATAGTTTTAGCTTTAGAGTAGTTTATTTCTTTTTTTTAGGACCCTAGTTGGCTATCAGAGACATTAAATCCATCATAATAGATCACACCAAACGAATTGGGTTAATTACACAACCCCAGTTTGGATCTATTCTTCCAGTTGATGGTGTGTCAATTACGCCTGTCAACAAATGGCACTAGAAGGAGGGTCACACTGACAATATGGCCTTGCAGGAGTCTTTGTTTTGAATGTATTTAATTCCCCATGGCTCCCCAAATCACTGTGTTGGAACGTGCATTCCATTTCTCATTACCTGATATTCCCAACGAGACAGTCTCTGGCTTGTCCAAACTCACCTTTGATGGTAGGGGGGATGTATCTACTAAAGACCATATTAATAATTTTTGGTGTAAATGTATTAAACATGATATTTCAAATTTGAAGGTTTTATGCAGATTGTTTTCTTCTACTTTTAGGGGTTGGATTAAACATTGGTTTGAGTCTTTTCCAGTATGTCACATTTTTTATTGATTTCAATTAGTAGAGGAATTTTTAGATTCCTTTGAAATCTATGATTACAATAAATTATGTGAATAATTTTAGACTTTGGTAATCAATGAAAATTCATCTTCAGAAGTCTTTTCGACAAGAATCCATCATGTTCTTTGTAAATTTAATGTTGATGACATGCCATTTGTATTAAATCTCCTCTATGATTCTCGCCTCTATGATTCTCGCCTCCTTTTCATCCAGTCATATTCAATCGTGAATGATGAAGTAGTTACAAATCCTATCACTCAATTGTGAGAAGAATTTTGTTTGCAGGATGAGAGGAATCCATCCAAAATTTTTGAACAAGCAAGGAAGATTATATCTATTGGAAAAGTTCTTACTCAGTCAAATTGGTTTTTCCTCTGAATTAGTGTATTTTCAGTCCTTGACCATTGTGGAAGAAGATTCGATGTTGGGTCAAGAAGAATGTCCTCATTTTTGTAACTCATGCTCTAATCAATATGTAAATTCATTTATTGAAGAACACTTAGGTGATGGAAATCATATTAATCATTATAACACTCCTATGAAACTGATTAGAGATGTTCTTTATCATGGATGGATAAATCAAAACCTGATACCAGATTGCATTTTTTGACAGAAACACATCTAATGGTAGACTATGTTATTTTTTGAGTTTTGATTAGAATGCTTGACTTGCTGTGAACTGTTTCTTAAATTTTCATTCTTTATGATTCATCCTAACATGAATTTTCTAGTGATGCAGAGATAACTACTTCACCCAATATGTCGCCATTGTTGGAAGACAATTATGATTTCTTGATATTTGATACAATCGAAAGAGATTACACTTTTCTTTAGCTACCATCACCTCGAATCTGTAGGCATCCTTTTGAGTTTGGAAATGATTGTTGGATTTAAGACTACCTTATTAATTTTTACTGTTTTCATTTTCGATTGTTTTATTTTAATTCATGACTAAAAGAATGAATTAAACATAAACTTGGCTTCGCTTAATAATTGTGTGCCTTAGAAATATCTTTCTACAAACCATTCTTATGCAATCAAAATGTAAATCCTTTTAAATGGTTGTTGGATCCATTTTTTTTTGTTAATATGATTATTATTGTTTCAATGGTTTGATGGTTCATTATTGAATTGCTTGGGCACATGGAAAGGGTTGGTTAATTATTTGATATTCTTCTCACAAGTTTAATGGTCACATCAACATTCATGCCAATGAATACACACCTGATGTACTCGCGTCCTCACCTCACCTTGTTGGCTTAACATATTAATGAGACATTCATTACATGCATAGGGTTTCAGTACTCTGTATGTTTGGCTCTCATCACAAGTGATGGTAAGGATTACTGTGATATCCCCAAAAATAAAATATTTTTTAAATTTAAATTCATTGGAAATTTATTTTGTTTTTAGTAAATTCAAATTTGGAAAATTTTTGCCATTTATGGCAATTCTGAATTTCAAATTTAATAACTATAATTAATTAACATGACTATTGGGCAGAGACTTGATTTGACCCAACTAACTATTTGACTATGACACTTGTATGAAAACATAATATTTTATATTAATTGTAGGAGTACAAATGGAACAACCATGTTGAATTTAGCCTCACTATGACTCCATGAGTGGGGAACATGTTGGAACTACCCCTAGGTTGATTGTTACAAGTAAAAAATCATTGATTTGGCCATTAGTAGCCCCTGAAAATCAGGGATTCAGAAAGCTGCGAAAATCCCCAAGGGAGGGAAAAAGACCTGGGCAAAATTGATAAATAGCATATGTGAGGAGGCAAGAAACTATCAAGTATGCGGAGAAAAGGGACTATGGATTTTCCTTGTTGTTATGAGCACTACTGAGTAAGTGTGAGGCAAGAGGATAACTGCTGGAATTGTGGACATTGCTAAGGAGGAGTCTTCCAAATTCGCCCTCATGGATTCATGGTCAGGCTAGGGGGTGAAACGGGCAAGAAATTTTGGCTGCTTATTCTACGGTTGGGAGGAACATGGTTGTTCCCTTTGCCTTCCCGCAAAAATGGTTCAGATATGTTGATCTAATCCTTCTCTTTGTTAAATAATCATTTATACTGGTGATATGTATATGTTAATTATGTATTGAAGTACTTCCATGGGAGAAATTTGTCGTGTCATAATCCATTTATGTAATAGGAAAAACTTGTTGGTTTGTAATCATTTCACCACTTTATGACAGCGGATCCGTGGTTGTCTTGACCCTTCAAGATGTGAGGGTTCACTATCAATCTATGGCCTCCTTAGCCTTTGCAGGCCACCAAATACCATCACCGCAATGATTTAATTTTTCCT
The DNA here is from genome assembly GCA_010110895.2 of Picea sitchensis. Taxonomy (NCBI): domain Eukaryota; kingdom Viridiplantae; phylum Streptophyta; class Pinopsida; order Pinales; family Pinaceae; genus Picea; species Picea sitchensis. Next base: position 4,738 of record SNQJ01S0247812.1, read on the forward strand.
AAGGTCGAAGGGGCAATTTTTGTTCCCATAAATACTTGAATCATATTGTAATTATGGACATAGAGGGTGAGATAGCTTGAAATCATTTCCTGAATTGATTTGGTTATTCCCTGTTTTGGAGGTTTTCTCTGTGATTATGATTTTCTGTTATTGTGTTTGTAAACTCATTTTATTTCTTGATAAATTCATTTTTTGAGCAAACACAGTAATTATTTGTTTTTACCAATTACGAACCCGGTCATTTCTTTATTCCGAGTTTATTTGTTGGAGCGTGTGATTTTAAAAAGAGATTAAATACAAAATTGATATTTTGGCATTCAGGACTTGCTTGTTACATATATGCGGAGTTCCTTTGCTTTTCCAAACACCAAAACCTGAAATTGTTGGGCCCACAACCTAATCTCATTTCGCAATTTGGCATTTCTTATTTCATTTTGTTTGTGCGTCAAGTGTTCATAAACCCCGAAATTTTGAACCCCGAAACCCTGAACCCCGAAACCCAAAAGTGATGGTCCCAAATTCCATTCACATTTTCACAATTCGAGAGTTGTTGTGTGTTGGTGTTTGGCATTTGAAATCATGAAATCCTGAACCCCGAAACCCCAAAGTGTTGGGCCCACAGTATTTCCACATTTCACGATTCAACAAACAGAGTGGTCTTTTGTTTTTTGTGTTCGACATTTGTAATCGTCGAAACCCAATTGACCTCTATTTTTTCACAAAACTGTAGGAACATAGTATGAATTATTTGTTATAGGAACAACTCTAATAATATAATGAATGGACTGGTAGAAACGATGGAGGATCTTCATCTGGGATAGAGGTAGAATAGAAATAATAGATCATATTACAAGTAAATATGTACAGGGCATGACAAGTACAAAAATTATTGTATATGAAAGCATTAAACTAATTAAGCAGATTTTTAGTGCGATTTTTTCTGAAAGTTTTTCTTTCCATGAGGTCATACACCTTTAAGTATTTGAAATTTTGTAATTAGACTATTGTTTAATGGCATAAACCATAGAGAACAATATGGGATCCTTCGAGTTAACTATGCTTGATGTGTAAGAATGAGACCCAAGTTAGGTAGATATACTTGCATGTTTATATTTTCTGTAAGTAAAGATGCAGGACTGTAGCACTTAACTGAGCTTTCCAATTATTAAACCAGAATCAAGATGAAACTATACCTATGACAGTGCATCGCTCCATATATATTTAGAGAAAGCTACAGGTATGTACATACTTATAGGTGGAAATAAGTATATATGTTAATGGAGAGTTAAAGTGAATTCCCTACAGTAAGAATGATAATATACGCCTTTATATGCGCACATAGAAGACAGTCAAAATACCTACTGTTCTAGCAGTCATGAAGATCCAACCTTGCAATTGAAAACAGAATTAAATGTGTAGAACTGATTACTTTGACAATCCCAGACTCCTTGTACTTCCAACTCCCGGTCGCCGAAATGTCGAAAATGGATTAACAGTTCTGGATCGCCCTTAGCCTCCATCCATGTGACCACCACTCTGTGACCACACACTTAATTTCAAAGCCCTACTGGTTTTTTGCGATTCGTGGAATCACAATGCAAGTGTTCCTCCTGTTCTAGGTCCTTCGAACTCTCGGACCCTGAAATGCTGAAATCTCCCCCTTGAGAAATCAATGGTCCAAATTCCTCTTGAACCGACGACCATGATCCCACTGGATCGACGATCTACAACCTTTCGAGATTCTCCCCGAACCTTGACCACTCGCCACGTGTCCTCCTTGATGAACAGTGTCGATCATTTTGCAATTTCACGAACCGTGAGTTCACAATGCAGCGACTCCAAAATCACTTGCCACTCCAAACCCTGAACTCCGAAATAGCAAAATTCAATGCCTTAGAGTGTTGGAAGACACTCGGCCTTAATCTCTTCACTTCTCTGCAAGATCCAATGAATCTCACAACTTCGACACTTCTTCCACGAAGTGTTTCCACCATTCATATGGCTCCTCTCCTAGGGTGATTCTAAGCTCTTCAATCCCTTGTAACTTGGTGCAATCCTATGGCTCTCTGGATTTCGGCACTTCTCCCCAAAGTGTCTCCACCGTTCATTTCAACTGCTCTCCAGCCCAACCACCCAGAGGTTAAAATCTGTGCACCCAGATCCTTTCTCTGAACCTCAAGGGTTCCTTCGACCTAAGTTTAGATATTTCCTATATACATATAAGTACGTTGGAGTAGTTTGAAAGTTAAGGAAAGTGATAGAATTATGGAAAGAATTTATCTACATAATATTTTTTGTTCGAAGTAAACTAGACTGGTGTAATAATGTCATTATCGACATAAATGTATCTTACCTTCTCTTAAATTCTAAATCTTAAACAAAATTGAAATATGTCGTAGAATTTTTTTTTTTTATGGTGAATTTGAGGTACATTACATATGGTATCAGAGAAAAAGCTACAACACTGGGCATGAACAGGGCCACATTAGCTACTTAGTATACATTCCAATGTATGTAAAGCTAATAAATCTTATGGTTTCAAACAGAAAGCCCTTTCTGTTTTTTTGTAAATTATGTCTGCTCAGGAGGGTGTAGAAATCAAGATGGAAGGAAATCCACAACAAGGAACTCTGAGAGATCCAAGATATAATAGTGATGGAAGCTCACCCACGGAGGTGTTGGAAACAATGAGGAATCTTATTGTTGAACTATAGGTTTTCAAGGACGACAATGAAAAATTGAAGAAAGCACAGCAGGAACAACAAGAGATAAATGAAGTCTTGCTGCGTAGTATAGTAACGAAGAAAATCCCAAAAGATGATAACCATGATGAAGAAGTCAGCAAAAGGGCCTCCAAGAATTCTGGATCGGAAACAGGAAAAGGAGACAGTTCGTCTGAAGGGACACCTTCAACTAAGGACAAAACTATACCAAACAGAAAAAGAAAACAGGTAGACCACCTTGAAGGAGAATTTAAAAATATTAAACCAGCTACCTTTGATGGAGAATCCAAGACAGGAGAAGAAGTTGAGGCATGGTTGTTGGACATCAAAAAATACTTCCAGATCTACAACTATTCCAGCAACATGAAGGTCAAAATGGCCATCTACAATCTGAAGGGGAAGGCCAACATTTGGTGGCAAGACCTGAAATTGGCCAAGGGCCTAAAGGAGAAACAACTGGAATGGTCTGACTTTAAGAAGTATTTCAAGAAACAATACCTTTCTGAATGCTATTATGAAAGGAAGACGAAAGAATTTTATGAGTTACAACTCAGACAGATGATGATGGAGGACCTTATAAATAAATTTCTGGAACTACTAAGGTTCTTACCGTACATCTAGGAGGATAAGGTAAAAATATAGCAATTCTTAATTTGTTTACCACAGGCCTACCGGGAAAGAATTGAGTTTGACAGCCCCAAATCCTTGAGTGAGGTATTCAGGAAAGCACGGATTTGCTATGACCAGTATAAACAGTGGGTAGAGTTTCCCAAGACCTAGAAGGATAAGAAGAAAGATCAAATGAACCAGCGGAATAAAGGATACCATCCATCTCCTTATCAGAATGCAGTAAAAAGTTTCCCAAGGAAGGATTTTCACTCTAATCATCCGAATAAGCAAGGTGGCGGTAAACCGGTAAACTTGGGAACGAAGAAGTTTGGGGACAACTATCGCGATCCATTAAAGTGTTAGGAGTGTGGAGAGCCTCATCTAAGGAGGAACTATGCACGTTTAATTGCAGCAAACAAAACTGTTGTTCACAATTTACAAAAATCCTCGACAGTTGGGGACGTGGGCAAAAGTCAACATTAGATAAATGCAGCCATAGATGGTTGACAAGCTAACCACCAGTCCTCGGTGGTAGAAATCAAAGGTAAAATAAATGACACTTGAATTTCTATTTTAATTGACCCTGGAGTTACGTTAAGTTATGTTACTCCCGATGTAGTAGAGTCAAATAAACTTAAGAAACTGAATCATGCAAAATCATGGCTTGTACAACTAGCAACAGGCACTAAAAGGAAACTAGTTGACTTTATTTTTGATCTTGAGTTCAACTTAGATGGTCAAAAGATAAGGACCAATCTAAACATCCTAGCACTAGGATCTTATGATATGATTATCGGGATGGATTGGTTGGAACAACACAAAGCAATACTAGACTATTATACAAAGATACTTAGCTATAAGGATAATTTTGGCACTATTAGAACAGTCCAAGGCATACCAAAACCTATATCAGTCAGACAAGTTTCAACGATTTAACTCAAGAAATGTATTAGAAAGGGATGTCAAGTTTACGCCATCCAAGTGACGAATCTATTAGAAAAAGAAGATAATCCCAAGTTAGAAGACTTTGTTGTCCTACGTGAATTCAGAGACATGTTTGTGGATGAGATACCAGAATTACCTCCTAGAAGGAAAATAGATTTCTCCATAGACTTACTACTCAGATCAGCCCCTATCTCAAAAGAACCCTACCGAATGAGTCTACCAGAACTGACAGAATTAAAAATACAATTACAGGAATTGTTGGACAAAGAGTATATCAGACCGAGTGTCTCTCCATGGGGAGCACCAGTCCTCTTTGTGAAAAATAAAGACGGTACTCTAAGACTATGTATCGATTATAGACAATTGAACAAAATGACCATTAAGAACAAATACCCCTTACCTAGGATAAATGATTTGTTCGATCAAGTTGGTGGGGCCAAGATCTTTTCAAAATTGGATTTAAGATATGATTATCATCAAGTGAGGATAAAGGATGAGGACATAAACAAAACAACTTTTTGAACAAGATACGTGTAACGACCTCGTCGTTATGGCAACAACTCTGAGAACAGGTGCAATTTTTTTTTTTGTTTAAGGTGTGTGCGCGCGTGTAGAAGTAACAAACACACTTGTCTCTACGTTGCCACTCAACAACCAACAAGACACAACCACGATGTTCAGCACAAGAAGACCGACAGCACACAACGAGCAACTGCAACAATGTACGACCATAGGCATAAGGCGCACAACACAAACATTAAGACGTACTGGGAGTGCACAGTAAGAACACAGAGGGAAGAAACCATGGTGTTAGGGTTACTATTTCTGCACAGGAAAGCAGGGCGTTTCGTCTTATGTCTTCTTGAAAGAAGATTAGACAGGCTCTTGGCCGACTGCTCAGGCAAAAACTAGTAACCCGACCTAGAACGAGACGCAAGCAAGATGACACAACAAGACGACCCCGACATATCACAGTGACAACAAGAAGTAAACGCCCCTAGACATAAGGCGTACAAATAGCAGTTGTAAGTAGATAACGACACCAGGTGTTAAGCACAGTACAGTCACAGATGGAAGAATCCAATAGTAGAGTTTACTAATTTTGCACAGAAAAGCAGGGCTTTTAGTCTTATGTCCTCTCGAAAGAAGATTATACAGGCTCCTGGCCGACCTCTCTGGTAGAATCTAGTAACCTCTGTCAGGTGTGTCGCAAGAGTGGAAACTGTGCCTTTAAACAACCCGAGGCTCTTGATACAACACTGGAGTTCCTTACCCAGGAAAATCACACACACAAAAAACTCGGAAAAAGATAAATACATAAACGATGATCCACAACAAAAGTGAGACTGACCAAGTACTCCATTTGATTTTCTTTAACGATGAGTTACCCCCCCCAATCTTGATAAGTTCATTAATTAATTTGCAAATCCCTGGTACTGAACCAAATGAATTTACCGAAACGCACCATAACATAACTATATCATCGCCCTTCCCATCACCACGTTATTTCAATTAAAATAATGATGACCTTACCCTTATTAATAACAACAGAACTACCCATCCTAGCCATAATTAACCATGTACCCAAATTGTAACAAGAATAGCACTGTTATTTAAACTATGAATGGCTTTTACTTACTAGACCTTGTAAAAAAAAAAAATCAATGTTAACATAATAAATTAAGATCCAAGGAAAAGAAACGAAGTTACCACGACTTCATCACAATATAAATCCGCATTACATTTATTTACCTTAACATTGCCAATGAACTAACAACAAAATTTAAACTTCATGTCGCCAACACAATCAGTATATTCTTGTTTCATTATGCCGTAACTTTCTTCCTTCATCTATTGCAAAATATCATCATATTTATAGGCAACATCAACTTGAAATTAACGAGATAACATCCTAATTAAAATGGCAAAGCTTAAAGACAATAATCATTGTCTACATATAAAGGTTCCCTCACATTATAATTTAAGTCAATTAAAAAAAATAACAGTGTGACATCCTGAATATAAGTTGTCCATGTATAAAGGTGACCATAATTTAAAATTCATATTTAAAGGTATCCATTTAAATGACAATAAATAAATAGCGAAGTAATTTCCATGACAAATTTTAAAACAAAACTCATTGTCATATATACAACAACATCCTATCTATAAATAACATCAGGTTAAAATATCATTATGACATCATGATTAAAAGACTATAAGTAACCAACCAATATTTAATTCGATCATATTTACAAATAACAAAAGTAGAAAAGACCCAAATTAACGATAATTAAAAATCGATATAAGGAATTAACATCATATTTACTTACTCTGGTGACATTAAAGCTTGCCACGTTACTACCATTTAGTATTGACAACCTGGCAATTTATCAGGGTATCCGTGCACGTGGTTACAAAGGGAACAAAAATCGTAGGTCTGACAGGTGGTCAATAGATTCACTGATACGCTAACCAGGTCTCAAAGGGGTGCCCTAACTGTAGTTGCATTTAACCTTCATTTTATTTTGCATTACATAATGGCATTTTACATCGTCATTTGAATAACAGCAGGTGACAGGAATTGTCAGTGATTTCCGTAAATGGAAAGGAGGAAAGGTGGAATACGTGGGTATCCGACGCAGATGCAAAGGAATTCGGTCCCCTACAGGAACGCTGCCACACAGCAGAGGGAACGGTTAGCTGCAATAGATGGCGAAATCTCCAGGAAGACGATACCCCGGAGAAAAACGCACAGAAAATGGAAAAATCAAATCAAAACGCATATAAAGTCCTCACAGTCGATGTTGAGATAAACGACCACACGCAAAGGGAATTTTCGACCAGCAAATGCTGAGATGATCCACCAGACACCGAGGAAATTGAGCAATCAATAGGCTGGGTGAAACAACATCGCAGAAGAGAAAAAAACATGAAGATCAAGGCGCGAATTCCCGGGTAGCCTCCATGCGCGTTACCACCCCAGGATAGCAGCAAAAAGGGTTCGACAAAGAATGCAAGAAAATTGGCTGAGGCGAGTGGGTAACCTTCTCGAGTCGCCAAGAAATTTGAAATAGATAAAAAGGGCACAGTGTTTTAGTGAAAGACCAATGGGGAGAAATATTCCATCCATCGCCAGGAATACAACCCCAAGCAAGGAGTCTCTATCCAACCCAACGTTAAACTACGCCAGATCGTATGGAATTATCACACCCACAAAAAGGCAGAGTTTAACCTCCCAAGAGAGTTGAGTTTAGGACTGTCCAAAATTGGGTCCACTAAGTTAAAAACCTAAGGGGAGTGCAGAGAAACAAAATTTTATCTTAACCTGATATAAAAACACAGAGAAATTTCGCTATAAAACGCAGAGATTTTAAATAAAAAGGAAAGCGCTAGAGATTGAACCAAAACGCAGAGGAACACTAAATGCCACCACTGCAACTACAAGACAAAAACGCGGTCCAGGACCAGACCAAGTATTGGGAATCAAATAAAAAATTGCAGAGATTGAGACCATTAACAAGGATGAATCAGGAATTTTTGGCAGGCGTGGGATAACATTTAACATTCAACGCTGAGATATACCCCTATCGCATTATACATATCTACCTTTTTTATTTTCCTTTTTAAAAAAAACAAACCACGTCGAGACAAACACCAACGCCGAGAAGGGTTGAAGAGTCATTGACAATAACAGAAAAAGAATAAAATAACAAGGGGAACAGAGTCATCCTAATTAGTTTCATCAATCAATCATCTCAAAAATCATATGCACTCAGACATTTTTCTTTTTGTTTTAAACAATGTACCGCGTACCTGGAACTGGTGGCGAATAACTCGAAGACGCTGTCCCACGCTAGTGCTCCGTGTCGCTCCGGCTCACCGACCGTAGCGACCTCACCGGTACCTCCCAGCCAATTTCTAGGGGTACTCTGCTTCCCCCTTAGCCCCCCAAGCCGCAAAGGGGCCACACAAGATCCAGAGATAAGACTAGCTTCTCAGCTCGCCTCCAAGGCTGAGCTAC
>SNQJ01S0247813.1:0-13038 GCA_010110895.2 Picea sitchensis
ATTTTCTAACACTTCATCTTCGTATCATGTTAAGAATGTTTCTAATTCATTCACCCCATGGAAGCTAGGAGGTTCCCTTATCTTTGTACCTGCCCATCTTACTGCGCAGTCTATTCTTGGGCATCTTCTTGTGGAGACTTCGTGTAACCTCTGCTGCCAATTTTCTAAGCTCATATATGAGTCTGACACACATGAGGTGATAATTCTCCAACTGAGTACCCCATATGTGGTTGGGTTCACATAATCTTCTTCTTGCGTGGTTGTTATCTACAAATGTTTAATTTCCTCCAGGTCTAAGCAAGTAGGTTATACAAACCTTTCCCCTTCTGATGCATCCAATGGTGTAATGACTCTGTATTGTCCTGACTCAAATGTCATCTTCCTCATCTTTAAGTTGATTATGTCTTGATTGTTAAACTCCCAATCCAAGCCAAACAATGTTGGGTAAGGTGTTGTGCCATCCACTTTCTCTATTACTTTGAAGTCAGCTTTAGTACGCACTCCATCTAGATCTATTGTTACCCTGTTGGCCCTTGGTTATGGAAGAAAGTGAATATTACAGAATAAAAGGAGAAATGTGAACTGTGTGGAAGACACAGTGACTGATACTGGTTCAAAGTGAGAAAAAGAGAAGAAAATACGAAGAAAAGTAAGAGAAAGAAATCCATTGGACGAGGAGATATACGAAGACAGATCGTGGACAACTCAACAAGCGAAAAAATCCACCAGTAGATGCTTTGGAGAACCTCATAGGAAGGAAGTAAAGACAGGATGGTGAAGCCCTGAAAACGTGGGTCAAGTTGACCTAGGTTTTTAGACACCTAGGGTTTAGGTATCTAGGGTTTTGACACCTAGGCTCTAGCCTAAGGTTGTCGGTGAGATATTTTAATGTATAAATAAATATCAAGAGGACATGATATGGGTTTGAGTATGTAATAATGAGTGATTTTTGTTATCACTGAGAGATAATTATTGTGTGGAGAGAGAAATCTATGTTGTAAGATCTTCAGTTGGGTGCGAAGATCAACCCTCTAGCTGGGTGCACAGGGAAGGGAGATGAAGAGAAGAGAGAAAGAGAGATATTTTCAAGCTAAGAGAACGGATATATCTGTAAGCTTTCACCTGGTATATTATAAAGCACAGTTCTGTGGACATAGCCCTAAGGAGAGGGTGAACCATGTATATCCTGTTGTTGTGTGTGATTGATGATGTGTTTTTTTCTCTATTACTCTGATGATGAATCAGTATGTTAGATCTGATATATAGCTGTGCTAAGAAGGTTTATGTTTGAACAGAATAATGTGATCTCCATGCACGGTTGCCTTGATTCCACTCGCATTTCCTCTGGTTGTAGACACTTGTGTCCTGCAACCCCCTAGTGCTACGTCAGGTGAGACTACATCTACTTCGCAGGTGTTACCAAAAGGGCCAGTAGTTAAGTATTTTTGGTGCGCTATTAGAGCTAAACCCTGGGTCTTCCCCTGTGGCAACAAATGGTTCTGTTTTCAGGACTAGGATCTTCTTGAGGGAATTTCAAGGTGGTTTCCATCGAAGACAGAGATTCAGAAGTGGATAGAAGAAGAAGAGAAGGACTTTGCAAAATCTCAGAATAAGAACCCTAATATTAACACAAAAGATTGGTTGGGAAGGTATATCTTCATTGATATACACGAGATTTTATTTGGATGGATTCATAAGGAGCTATACGAGTGTTTGTCCAGATTAGCAGATACCCATTTTGAGATCAGATCTAGACCTCCTGTGGTTTGGACGTCGGAGCTGATCAAGAAGGTCAAGAGAGTTGATAACGTCGTGTCAAGAGCATTAGATCACTGGTTCAATAGTACGATTGGAGGGTATATCATAGAGTTTTGTATTGATAGGGTAGAATCATATAGCCAAGCAGAGAGATATTTCTTTAAAGGAACTAGAGGAAATTTTTACACTTCTTGAAGTTGAAGATAAAGATGTTATTGCATGAGAATAAAATCTTGAATACACAGTAGTGCGTTAGACTGAAAAATATAATGTTCAAGAATTTAGACAACGACAATGACAAAGAGATCAGACACACATACAGTGGGAGAAAATTCAAAGAAGTTTTTCTGGAACCTTCAGAGAAGATCCTCTGGTGAATTTGTTCGAGTAGAGTCACGAACAAACACAAGAAGAAGGGTTCTACAGTGGATAAGAATAAGAGTTGTTGAACGAGGAACATTCAGAGTCCGCTAGGGAAGAAGAAGAGAAGACTGAAGAACCTCACCGAGAAGAGAGATAAGCTTCAGGGATTGAGCATACTGCTGAAGTAAGTACTATTACTACTCTTGTTGTTTCAGTAGCATTAAGTAACTAGAGTAACCTAAGTTATCAGAGCACTCAGAGCACTGGTACAAGCAGTTCAGTGCATACTCAGTCACAGAACCTAGGAATATCTATGGCAAATGAGATGAGGTTACCCACCTTTAGAGGACATGGATCTAAAGATCCTGATCAACACTGGTTTCTATGTGAGGCTATATGGAGTATTAAGAATGTCATCGATGAAGTTGTTAAATGAGATCAGTTTAGTACTACCCTGAGAGACCATGCACTGAGCTGGTACATGAAACTTGTCCAAGGAATTGCACAGCCTAAACTGTTGAATGAGATCAAGAATGCGTTTGTTGCAGAATTCAAGAAACCCAATTTGGAATCACAATGCATTATAGAGTTGAAAGAAATCAAGAAAATAATATTTCAACCTGTTTGGGAGTTTGATCAGAGTTGACTTTTCAGATCCCAGAAGATAAGAACAAGGAATGGTTCATTGATTCCCTTTTACCACACATCAGAGTACCTTTGATGCAACAGAAGATCGCTTCATAGGCTGAGGCACTAGAGATTTCTATGAATCTAGGATCAACCCCTATGGGAGAATCCAACTCAGGTATGAGTCAAATCTTGAGTCAGCTAATTATCTTATCACTACAGGTCGAAGATATGAAAAAGGACAAGGGAAAAGATAGAAGGGAAGACATCTGGTACATGAGGTGCAAATCAGAAGGCCATGATAAGGAGCATTGCCCCCTGTTTCATGAATACTTGGTTTCTGGAGCTCTGAGCCCTTTGAATCAAGTTACCCTACCTTGGTGCAAGGTATGTAGAAATAGACATCGCCTTGGTGAATGTTATTACATGAAAAAATATGTTCAAACACCCACAAATCTGTATTGCATGTTTTGTAAGTTGGTAGGGCATGATGATAGGGATTGTAGGGCCTATGACCTCATGCATGAAAGGTTAAGGGATATATACAAAATTCAAGGTGAAGTACAAAAACAAGGGAACACTAAACATTATAATTCCCCTGGAAGAGGAAAATTCAACCCTCGTGGTGGATTCAGGGGCAGAGGACCAGGAGGAGGTATGGGTCGAGGTAGAGGTTAGATCATTTGTTATAACTGTGCACAACTAGGTCATTTGGCAAGGGACTATCAAAACCCTTGTACCACTTGCAGTTACTGCAATTCATTTGAACATGTCATAGAATATTGTCTTTCACTGTTAGCCAAACTTTAGGAAAGACGAGGAGGAAACCAACAAGTACAACTAATCACAGTAGAACCTCATGGAGCAGATCCTAGAGTCATTTTTATCACTAAAGGATGCGCTGCTACAGGAGAAGACAGGGTGACTCCAGGGAAGACTACAGAACAATCAAGAGTCAAGAAATCTACAGAGAAGACACAAGATTTTGATCCAAAGAGAGAGAAGAAGACATTTGAAGAGGCAAGAAAATATTTTAGAAGAGATCACAATTCTTCATCAAAGGAACAACTAGAAGCGAGAGAATGTGGAATGCCCCTTGCCTTTGATGAGTCTAATTCGCCGAAAGAAGGAAAATGGGTAAGTAGACTCATGGAATTCTTATGCACTTGTATTAATTTGATAAAGGATGAGAGCATTGTACAATATCTACAAAACTTGATCAGACACTATGATCTAGGAAAGGTAGATCCTCTACTAAATAAAGCAGTACATCAACTAACCAAAAAGAGAAGGAAAAATAAGGAACTACACCTTAACGCTCAAATTCGAGATTATGATATAGATTATGTGGTCCTCGACTTAGGGTTGGAGTTCAATGTTATGACGAAGAAGACCTGGGCACTGATGCGAAAACCTAAGTTGATCTATTCTCCTATCAGGCTCAAGATGGCTAATCAATAGGCTGTGAGCCCCTTCGAAAGACTGGAACATGTCCCTGTGGACATTGATGGGGTTAGAACATTTGTGGACTTCGAGGTGATTGAGATAGTCAATGATAGCTGTCCTTATCCTGCATTGTTAGGAATTGATTGGGCTTTCAACAATTCTACTATTGTTGACATGAAGAAAAGAAGAATGACGTTTGAAGGTGATGGGCTTAGGGTCATCACACCTTTGGATCCTGATGAAGGTCCTAGATACACATATCCCATCAGATAAGAGGACTGCACATATGAGCTAGAGAATATATACAAATTGATCGCAAGACAACATGATTACATTAATCCTACAACAGATGGGAATTTAAGCTGGTGAAGTGACATCGCATGCTCATCAGACTCAGAAGAAGCACTAGAGAAATGGTAGAACAAGATGTATGAAGTTTATGCACGGCGATGTGCTAGATTGACTAGAGAAGTTCATTGGATTGGCACAACAATAAGTCCTTTACCCACATTTGATGTTTTGAATCACTTAGAAAATTTCTTTCAGGAATTTGAAGAAACTGTACAAGTACAACAGAGACTGTTGACGATAGATGAGGCTTTGAAAGCTACTCCAGAAAGATGGTGGGGAACACATAAAAGGAACATTACGAACTAGATACAATGTCACACTTTGATGACAATGTGATTTTCATAACAAGTTGAAGGATGCGAAGTTAGGTACATAGGTCAAAGTTGTCTGAAAGACCATGTGCGAGGTTGTGAGGAGGCCTGGAGCTGCATTCCTCAAGAACAGTGGGTGCATAAATTCATCAATACTCTAGACACAATGCCTATCAACTGATACCTTGAAGAGGAAATCTACCTCACCACTACATATTGGCAAGGTATGACACAGAACTTCGTAGCTTCAGTACCCTATGATAGATCAAGATTTACAGGTTGTAAGAAAAAAAGTATTTGAGGAGGCACCTAGCCTCCCTGTGGAGCAATAAGAGGATGAATGGACTGCACCTCTTGATAAATTGCAAGGATGTTACAATATCAATGTCGATGAAGACAATGATCCTAGGAAGGTGAACATCATAGAAACAGAAGGACAACAATACATAGAAGGACCTAAGCTTGCTAATGTTGGAGATTACTGGGATGATGCCACTATTGATAAGATCACATAATTGCTGCATGAATATCAAGACTTGTTTCCAACCAATTTGACTGATATGAAGGGAATTAAAGGGCCCATGGGAGAGATGAAGATCCCATTGAATCCAGATGCAAGGCCAGTTAAAAAAAGACCTTACAGATTGAACCCTAAATATAAGGAGAAAGTGAAGATTGAACTAGACAAAATGTTGGAAGCAGGGATCATAGAACCTATCGAAGAGTCATAATGGATTATCCCTAAGGTGGTGCAGGATAAGAAGACCAGAGAGATGAGAATATGTGTAGATCTCAGGAAGATTAATGATGCATGTCTACATGATCCATTCCCTACACCATTTACTGACATAGTGATAGATAACGTGGGAGGACAGTAAGTCTACTCCTTCACCGATGGATTCTCAGGATACCATCAGATTAGGATTACCAAGGAAGATCACCATAAGACCATGTTTGAAAAAGAGTGGGGATCCTACCAATATATAGTGATTCCTTTTGTATTGAAGACTGCACCAACCATCTTTCTTAGGGTGGTGGTCGAAGCATTCAAGGAGTTTTTACATAAATTTCTGGAAGCATATTTTGATGATTGGACTATTTTTAGATTATTGAAAAACCATATTGAATTCTTAAGACTAATGTTGGATAAGTGTAGACAATGTCAGATCTCCCTGAACCTGAAGAAATGCATCTTATTTTCACCCTTTGGAGTGTTGTTAGGCCATATTGTGTGTAAGCAAGGATTACTGGTAGATCCATCTAAGTTTCCATTATTGTCAATTTACCACCTCCTACTTCAGTCAAACATCTACACATTGTGATGGTACATAATGGAAACTGCAGGAAGTTCATTAAGGGACATGCACAGATTACAACACCCATGGAGAAGCTGTTGAAGAAAGATTGTCAGTTTCAATGGAAAAAATAATGTCAGCAGAGATTCGACACACTAAAACAAAAAATGGTTACTGTGCTTATTCTGGTTTTCCCAGATAGGAGCAACGAATTTCATGAACATGTCAATGCATATTATATTGCATTGGGAGTAGTGTTAGCGCAACCTGGAGCAGGAGACATTGACCACCCACTATCCTTTGCTAGCATGAAGCTCTCAACAACTGAGATAAATTACACCACCACCGAGAGAGAAGGTTTAGCCATGGTGTATGCGCTGCAGAATTTTCGTCACTACATACTAGGAGGACACTTTAGGATGTTAACTGATCACTTTGTGCTGAAATACCTAGTCAACAAGCCAGTGCTAGGGGGAAGAATATGCAGATGACTTATTCTATTTCAAGAATATTATTTTGAGATTGTGGTAAAACCAGGAAGGATGAACAAAGGACCTGGCCACTTGTCGATATTGGAACACACAGAGGAACCTACTAGTTTGGAGGATACACTGTCGAATGAACAGTTGCTGACCATTAAAAAAGTTGATGATCATTTCACCGAGATAGTCCAGTTCCTGTCAACATGAATGGCACCTAGTGAATACACAATCACCTAGAAGAAACAACTGGTAGTGCACACTACAAATTTTTCACTTATAAGTCGGATAGCTATACAAGATGGGACTTGATGAAATCTTGAGGATATGTGTCATGGAAGAAGAAAGACCACTAATTTTAGTAGAAGAATATGAAGGCATCATAGGAGGAAACTACGCAGGAAAAGAAACAATGCAAAAGGTTCTTAGAGATGGCCTCTAGTGGCCTACTTTACACAGAGATGCTAAAGACTACTATAGAGCCTATGATGTATGCCAAAGAGTTGGGAAACCATCCAGAATAGATGAGATGCCTTTATCACCCTAGCTAACTTTACAAGCATTTGATAAATAGGCCATTGACTTTGTGGGACCTATAAACCCACCAGGGAAGCGTACAGGAGCTAGATACATCATCACTGCAACATAATATTTGACCAGATGGGTAGAAGCAAGATCAATTAGGATTGTAGTGAAACTACAACTACACGTTTCATATTTGATGATATCATAACAAGGTTTGGATGCATGAAGATCCTTATGAGAGATCAATGAACACATTTTATTAATAAGACCATTGAAGCTTTGACTGAGGAATTCGAAATTCATCATCAGAAGAGCACACCCTACCATCCACAAGTGAATGGGACAATTGAAGCATTCAATAAGATCTTGGAGACAATGCTGACAAAGATTTGTAGTGTGAACAGGGATGACTGGGATTTGAGAATACCACCAGTTTTATGGGCCTATAGAACCACTTGCAAGAATCTGACATTGCAGAACCCATTTAAGTTGGTATATGGTTTAGAAGTAGTTGTTCCCATGGAATACTTAGTTCTTAGCTTGAGGATTGCAGCCTTTACAAATATGGATGACATTGGCATTGTTCAAGAGACCCTGGCATAGCTGGTCAAACTAGAATAAGATAGATTTATTGCAAGATTCCATCAACAAGTTCAGAAGGAACGAGAAAAGGCCTACCATGATAGGTATATCAAGAAGAAAGAATTTAAGCAAGGATATCTGGTATTGGTATACGATAGAAAATTCATGAAGCATCTAGGGAAGTTCAGAACACATTGGCTGGGACCATATGAGGTTTTCTATGTCACGGAAGGAGGAGATGTGCAGTTGAAACTAGGTACCAGGTGTAGTTTAAATTAGGTACGAGACATAGAAAAGGAAGAATGCACACAGTAGGGAGGAACAGAGCAGAAAGCACAGACTGCGTTGCATAGTCTGTAGTTGAAGAAAAGAAGAAGGTTTACATCAAAGTGCCTCGGGACAAGTCACATGTGAGTGTTGGGGGCCTTTTTGGCCCTTGGTTCTGGAAGAAAGTGAATATTACAGAAGAAAAGGCGAAATGTGAACTACGTGGAAGACATAGTGACTGATACTGGGTCGAAGTGAGCAAAAGAGCAGAAAAGACGAAGCAAAGTAAGAGAAATCAAGTCCTTGGATGAGGAGATCAAGGAAGACATATCAACAGGTAAGACAGATCATGGACAACTCAGTAAGAAGAAAAATCCACCGGTAGATGCTTTGGAGAACCTCATGAGAAGGAAGGAAAGACAAGCTGGTGAAGCCATGAAAATGTGGGTCAAGTTGACCTAAAGTTTTAGACACCTAGGGTTTAGGTATCTAAGGTTTTGACACCTAGGCTCCAGCATAAGGCTTTCGGTGAGCTATTGTAATGTATAAATAAATATCAAGAGGACCTGGTATGGGTTCGAGTATGTAATAATGAGTGATTGTTGTTATCGCTGAGAGATAAGTATTGTGTGAAGAGAGAAATCTATGTTGTAATATCTTCAACTAGGTGTGAAGATCAACCCTGCAGCTGGGTGCACAGGGAAGGGAGATAGAGAGAAGAGGGAAAGAGAGAGATATGCAAGCTAAGTGTGTAGATAGAACTGTAATCTTTCACCTAACATATTATAAAGCACAGTTCTATGGACGTATCCCTAGGGAGAGGGTGAACCACATATATCATGTTGTTGTGTGTGATTGGTGTTGTGTTCTTTGCTCTGTTACTCTGATGATTCATTAGTTTTTTAGATCTGATATATAACTATGAAAAGTAGGTTTATGTTTGAACAAAATAATATGATCTATGTGCGTGGTTGACTTGATTCCACTCGCATTTCCTCTGGTTGTAGACACCTATGTCCTGCAACCTCCTATTGCTCCTTCGGGTGAGACTGCATCTGCTTCGCAGGTGTTACCGAAAGGGATAGTAGTTAGGGCTTGTTGGTGCACTATTAGAGTTGAACCCTGGGTCTGCCCTTGTGCCAACATACCCCCTTTAGTCTTCCAATTGGTAGAACTCTGTGTTGATTTTCTAGTTTCAGTTGAACAGGTGAATATCCTAATGTGGGTTCTCCCATACATTGCCATGTATTCTTGGGTAGCACATTTACTTCAGATCCTAAATCCAGTATAATATATCCCATGTTGAAATCTCCAATGTTAGCATTCAGTCTGAATTCTCTTCTTGTTCTCCTCCTTATATGCAGATGATTAACTGTTTTATGTTCTATCTTTCCTTCTGCCTCTATTCTCTATATTTCTATCATATTTTGTTATACTTTAACAAAGGATTGATCATTTAGTAGTTTAACAAAGGATTGCAAAAAAAATTTAATCATACTCACTTGTCCTAGGGGTTGTGCTTCTTTGGTCTGATCCAACAATGGAGGCATCTCGTACATTAGTACTTCCTTATTATGTTGCATAGTTGATGTCGATGCAATGTCTCTCTTCACGAATTCTTGTCTAGCGTGCTTAATTATCTCATTTTCGTTCTGCACATCAAATTGCTTCTTTGGTTCAACATTCTTCTTCACCCATTGGTGTCGTGATGGATCTTGTCTTACTGTGTCGTTTCTTGTCTTATCTCCTCCCCGCGTGACTATGTTGATGTTTCTTACTTCATCCCTTGCTTCTGCCAAAATCCATTGAACATTCTGATTTTTCTGATTTCTCTTTTCTTGATAATGAAAATGTTATATTTAATAATAAATGAAGTATTTATATTTAATTTTTTATATTTTTAAAATTAATTTATTTTAAAATATTATATTTTAGTTAAAAAATGTATATTTAAAAAGATTTTAAATTTAAAGTTTAGAAAACTGAAGTTTGAATATATATTTTAATATTATGTACTTATTTTAAATAATTGTAGCATTTGATACGTCATATATAATTTTTTTATTTTTTTTTAAATTCAAATTGTTGTTTATATTTATATTTGTTTTTATGTAAAAAAAAACATTTATATTCAAAAAGGAATATACATGTTGTATTTCAAGTCCAGTTTTAGTAAGTTTTCTTACAGATCTGTTCTACCTATACCAAGAGATATTTTAAGGCCTTTTACAATACAAACTATTCCAACTATTCAAAACATTTATAGTCTTATAAGAAAATATTTTTCATATGCAGAATTCCATTTCCTCAGTTTTTGTGCCTTCGAAGAACTCATAAAATCCAAAAGCTAATTTTTGCAGCTGTAAAGCTTCTTAAGAGAGTTCATTTGTTTTTGTGTTGAGCTCCCTCATAATGTGCTGAAAAGAAAGCCATTTGAAATTTCGAAAGGTGATATTGATATCTCTTAGAACTGAAGCCAGTCTAGGATTATGGATGTGGTTTTGGCCTCTTTACCAATCAATCACCAGTTTGTAGTCACCGACACCTGAAGCTTTGTCAGATTTTTTTCTTTGGTTGTTTCCAAAAGAGTCCAAAGTGTTATCAGTTCTGCTCAATTGTTAGTTCTCCCTCCTGGTGAATATTTGATATAGAGGTAGTGGCTATGGATGATATACATAACCACCCCGACACCACATGCAAGATCATGTCCTTGGTTGTCCCCATCGAAATATCCCCAAGGGATGGTGTAATCGATGGGTGGGGTGACTAAGAATCGTTGTTTTCTTGATTGGGGCTCTGTCTTAAATTCTTCATCCTAGTTGAGTGATAAAGTCGATGTTACTTCCAGGGAAATTGTCTTATCTTTAAAGACAACATTGTTTCTTTCCCACCAAATGTTTGTGATCATGATACTTGGAAGACCTGCATATAGGGACACAGTTCTGTCTTGCAACCAAGTTCTGAAACATTCTTCAAGAGAACCCTGGTTCCAATCATCCATGGAATTTAGTTTGTATTTTATTAAATGCGTGACATTTTTTGCATAGGGACAGTAGATAAAAATGTGAGTAGTGGATTCTTTATTTTCTTTGCACAAAGGGCATCTTCTAGGTCCACACCAACCTATTTTGAGACAGTTGTCCCAAGTCAACAGTTTTTTGTATAGATATATCCATAGAGTCACTTTACATATGGGGGGAGCTTTGATTTTCCATAAGGGCTTCTACCACTGTTATAAGCCTAATTTGCACCCAGCCTACATACCTGGCCTCAGGCCCTACTATTTGCCAATTTATTGAGCCAAGCTCTTCTAAAAAGCCCTCTTTTTTGAGCCACATGTGCCCTGGCCTTCTACAGCTCGCGTATGCACACATCCATATGCCTGTAGGCCTTCTACAACCCATGTATACTGACAAAAGCATGAAAAATGGAAAGTTGCAGATGAGAAACGAAGTTTTGGGAAATTGCTAAAACCATTTCACTGCCTATGGCCAGTCATTCAACCGAGTAACTACCTATAAAAGAAGGGGTAGGGGTCCCATTTAAAAAAAAGGAGAAGAAGAAGAGTATAGAAACTCTGCCCAAATTTATCCCTATAAATTCTAACCTTGTACAATGTCTACTGTAAACAAACATTCATAAAAGAATAGAAAAGATACAATGGAAAATACAAACATTGCACAGAGATTTTTCCCCTGGATAACCCAAACAGGGAAAACCAACATATATTATATTCATTCATTGTGTTACATTGTTTACAATACAATATACATACAGGAGCCAACGACATCCAAAACCCTAACCTAATGACCTAGATTACTCCAAAATCCTAATTCCTTAACCGGAAATAGAAAATCATCGGCAAAAGCCATGTGCCAAAAAAACCACCTAAATACATGAGGTAGGTGTCACGTTTCCTAAGGCAGAAAAAAAATTCTGGGGGCACTGCCCCTGGAGCTCGGCACGGGGGGCTCCGCCCCCCTCTAGCCCCCTTGTGTGCCCGGTGCATACGCTCAAACACTACTACTTGTGAAAATAATATAACATATACCCAACAATCCCCCCTTTGCCCCAATTTCCTGCAATTGTATTGTGAGTTTGAGTAGTTGGTGCATTGTGAAGAGGAGCCCAGGACCAGGTTCGAGGAGCAGTGTCGACCAAATATTGTAAGTTTACTCTTGTGAATATTAATACAAAAAGGAATACTTTTTTCGTCCCACCATATCATGTGTTCAAATTGTGTATTTATTTTATGATATTGTCACACCTAACCCAACAATTAGTATATGAAATGTGTGTTTATAGCTCTCTGTTTGTCCATGTGTGAACGTAGGTCATATTTGGGAGGAGGCTTGCAATCAAGGAGCAAGCGAAAGCAAAGGGATCGACATCAAACGAAGGATTTAAAGTAGAGTTAACTAATCTTGTTTGCACCTTTGTGTTGCATGAATGTGAGGTTTTGTGTTGGGAGAATAGGAAAAAGTAGAGGCCTTTAAATGGTTATTTTCTACATGCATGATTAGAGCCCTTAAATGCAAAGTCCGTAAGTGGGATTTCCCACTCACATCAGAATTGGTGACCGTACTGGGGAGTCTCTAGGGTTCTTTGGGGATTTTTTATTGGGTATTTTGAAATTGGTTTTACTGCATTTTTTGAGTTTCTACAAGAAGTCTGAGTGTTCAAGGGTTCTGGTTCTCAATACCAGTCTTCCCTGCTCTACTTACCAGACTATTTATTTTCTATTTTTGAGAGTCTTAAGAAGCATACGTGCCCTGTAGTGGGACATCACGTGTATGCACATGCCCTGCCTTTAGTCAGCCCGCGTATGTACGCCTGCTGATGAAGTGCTAGTTGTGTGTCTGAGAACCCAGGAAATCCTTCTCAGGAAGAGGTAGTCATCCTCTCCCCTGCATAAGTGATCCTTCTCAGGGATCTTCTGGGTCCTTCTAGGTCTCTAATTGAATAGTCCATAGTCAGGTAAAAACCTCAGGATTAGCTTTGTTTTGCTAAATTTTTCTTGCCTCCTCGTTGCCA
>SNQJ01S0247817.1:0-13038 GCA_010110895.2 Picea sitchensis
ATTAATTTTCTAAGGAGGTTTGTCTCAAATTTTGCCGAGCTAGTGAAACACATCACGGCCATGCTCAGGAATGGAAACGAGGTGAAATGGACCACTGAGCCCAGGGCATCTTTTGACCAAATAAAAAGGGCATTGGCTGAGACACCTGTGCTGATCAGTCCTGATTATTCCAAAGAATTCCTAATTTTCTCTTTTGCTTCTTTTGATACAATAGCAGCGGTCTTGTTACAGAAAAACGAGGAGGGGCATGAACAACCCATCGCTTTATTTAGAAAGGCATTAAGAGATGTGGAGACCAGGTATGAGATCATGGAGAAGAAGGCCTATGCCTTAGTGAAATCCCTCAAAGCTTTCAGGATCTACGTCTTGCATTCGAAGGTGACATCATATGTTCCTTCAGCTTCCGTAAAGGACATTCTTGTACAGCCAGACATAGATGGGAGAAGAGGCAAATGGATAGCAAAAATTCTGGAATTTGACTTGGAAATAAAGCCTGCCAAGTTGGTTAAGGGGAAAGGTCTATCCAAGCTACTGGCTGAATCCAATTGTGAAGCCTTGGGAGTTAGTTTCCTCAACACTCGCTCAGGAACTCAGCAAGCTGAGCTGCCCAACCAATGCTCTCAAGATGGCTTATCGCTGATATATTGTGACTGGTATCGTGACATTATGTACTTTCTGTAGCAATTGAAGCCTCCAGATGGAATGGGTAAACGCAGGGAAAGAGATTTAAAGCTCAAGGCGGTCAGGTATTGTCTCATTGAGCAAGTTTTGTACTGGAGAGATCCTTTGGGGATGCTGTTGAGATGTTTGAACCCACCAGAAGCCCAGAAAGTTATGTTTGATTTCCATGAAGGCCTTTGTGGGGGGCATCATTTATGGAAGACCACAGCTCATAAGATTCTAAGGCCTGGATATTACTGGCCTACTTTATTCGCTGATGTCTGCAGAGGAATCAAAGCTTGCATCAAATGTCAAAAGTTCTCAGGAAAGCAACAGCTCAAATCACTTCCATTGAAGACTATAGTATCTCCAGCACCTTTTTAGCAGTGGAGGCTGGACTTCATTGGATAAATTCATCCTCCCTCAAGTGGCCAACACAGATGGATCCTGACAGCAACAGATTATTTCACCAAATGGATAGAAGCTGTCCCCACCAGGAGTGCGTCTCACAAAGTAATTATCAGCTTCCTGGACAATATCATAGCCAGATTTGGTTGTCCCAGCAGGATCGTCACCGATAATGCTACTTCTTTCAAGTCTGAGCCTCTAATTAAGTTCTGTGAGCAGTTCCAGATCTCACTAATTCACTCCACCCCCTACTATCCTCAGGGAAATGGTTTAGCAAAGTCCTCCAACAAAAGCCTAATAAGGATCATCAAAAGGTTGTTCGAAGACAACAAAAGGGCCTGGGATTCAAAGTTGAATTTTTCTCAGTGGGTTGATCCTGTGACAACGAAGAAATATCTGGGCACTTCGCCTTTTCAGCTAGTCTACGGAGTAGAGGTGGTTTTTCCTACTCAGCTCGCCTTACCTGTGGCGAAGTTATTTCAATATTATGAGGGAGAAACAGATCATATGATCAGGAGGATTCATCAGATAGTAGAAGTGCAACAGATCAGAGAGAAGGTGAGGACCGCAGCTCATAGTCACCAGGAAAAGATCAAGTAGGCTTTCGATAAGAAGGTCAGGAACAAAGAGTTTGAGATCGTGGATTTGGTACTTAAGTGGGACGCCCCCAGGCAGGATAAAGGAAAACACAGCAAGTTTGACGCCCTCTGGATAGGCCCCTTCAAGATCTCTGATATTTTCTCCAACAACATGTATGGGTTGCAAGATCTGGAGGGTGAAGAGGTTTTCAGCAGCTTTGTGAATGGGCATTTTCTGAAGAAATGTTTTATTTGAGCCTCAAACGGCTCCCTTGTTTGTAAATATTGTCCTTTAGTTCTTTGTTTAGTTCCTGTTTGCATGTTTTCGACCTAATAAGTGATTCCATAGCCCAAAAGCAAGGCACTGAAGCTGCGGAAGGAGTTCTTAGAGCATCGCAGGGATGACTCTATCCCCGATGGAGCCTAATGTTAGCGATTATTTTTGTCATTAGGCGCAGAAGCACCTAGGACTGTAGATTGCTCACGAAATGCCCAAGCGCAGCATGAGAGAATCCCTATTTTTCCAAGTAGCAGGTCAAGAGAGCGGGCCAAATGTCATCGGCAGCATCCAAGATCTATTTACAAAGAATATCGACGGTCACCGGGTTTTCGAAGCTACCGAATTGCCCGAGGTTTAGCGCAAAGGACAACTCTCGTATTTCAATCAGTAGGTTCAGATCGTCCGATCTAATTGGGACAGGTGGCCGCTTGTCGGTATATCACGGATCGGGGTTTCGGTGAACAGGGAGCCCTTAAGTCATTGCACTTGGAAGTACCGATCAACGAAACACCGAAAGCACCTTTGGCACCGAGCCCACGGTCTCAGCCCTGGGTCATATCAAGCGAGCCTGCAAATGAGGGAGGCTCCCTTGTAAATATCGAATGCCCCCTCGTTCGTTCATCTTAAGGACGCGTGTCGCAAGATCTGTCCGCGTCAGCGTTTCGGCGGTCAGGAGTTCATGGGGTGAGAGTTTCATGTTGTTCAACATCACGAAACCCTGAACCCTGATAGCACCGAAAGCGCAGAAAGTGGGACCCGCGGTATCACGAAGTGTTTTCAGCCTTCCAACCCGAGGGGACACCTAGCAGCAAATAGAGCCATCTCGGTGCTTCGCCCATCGCGACTCCAACATGCAAAGAGCAGCTCCGTTATTTTCGGATGCGTGAGGTGCCGGGAGAATCCCGGACCCGAGCCCACGGTATCGCGGGGAGAGTTAAGAGCCATCAGATCTAGAGGGATGCATGGTGCCAGATTAAGCCGTCTCGGCATATTTCTCATCGCGATTTCAGTTAGCAAAGATTATCCCTTTCATATTCGCGAACGCCGAAAGCACATGGTCACAGCCCATGGTCACTTAGGGAGAGGAAGGAGTTGCATAAAGGAGGCCAAAGGCACCGAGTTCAGTTGCAATGAGGATCATCGCGATCTCCAGGCGCCATTGGACCCAATCTTAATATTGTTCCTAGCAGTGAAGTAAATGAAGGCAAGAGCAGGAGGTTGAAACCTCCTTTCATTCATTAAGTGAGGGGATGGAGGGTCTGGCAAGCCGCCTGCTCGCAGAGGACCTGTGTATCAATTTTCTCAAAGAAGACATGCCGAAGTCCCCAACTCGACAGAGAAGTCTGCACACGCTGGCCGAGCACTTAATGGCTCAGCTACCCTCCTTACAGGAGCCATGCGTAGTTAAGGTGGCACTTAAAGAAAGATATCAGTACGAGTTTGATTGAAGGGACACCAAGCCTTGGGTGATTGGGCACACCTCTGTGAGGTGAATGTTCCTGAGTATATGGACTCAGTCTTTGTATTTTGTATCTATCGATGGTAGAGCAGCGCTCCCGATTGTAAATTTTTAGCAGACATTCTAGCTTTCTGGTCATGCATCTGTATCTGAGATTTCTTATTTTATAACAAACAGTCTTCTTACTCCATCTAAGTTTTCATCTTATGCTAAGAGAGTTCACGAACGAATGATTCGTGCGGATCATTGCAATTATGTCATGATAAAGGATTTAATTATGCATTATTGTATTCTCTGGTTTTCTGTGTTTGAGTGCAAGAAGATGTTGTGTTTGGATGCCTTCTTCTATAGTCTGTTAGAAACCTGATGTTTACTTCAGACCTTCGCATTTCCCTTATATAATTCTTCCCCCTACTCACCCTTACAACAACTCATTGTCTGAAGTTACCTAAGACCTGACTTACCCATGCATGCCTGGCCTAGTTTCGGAGTTAGAGATACCTCGTCTTGAGTTAACCTCCATTTGATCACCTCATTAAACAAATCATGACATTAAACTGATGGGCGTCGGGCTCTGCTCCTGCTGCAATCCAGGAGAGACTTTTGACGCTAACATGCTCCACTATCAAAAATCCATCTGAAATCACCCCAAAATCCTCCACTACTGACACTGGATACTAGAGTAACCAAAGAAAATTCCTTGTCATACTTAGAAGAAAAGTCCTCCATGGTTGTTGTAGCAGCTGTCTCAGGCCCCTCTTGTTCCTTCCTCTTCTTCTTCTTCTCAGGACACTGAGAATCAAGGTTCCCCAACTAGTTGCAACAATAACATCTGACTTTACTCAAGTCCCTCTTGGAATTTCCTTTCTTCTTTCTCTTTGTAGCATGAGAAATATTCTCCTTAGCTCTGTCTTCCTTCTGACCACTGCTATGTGACCCCATATAGATCTCCTCCTGAACAAATTCGTCCCACAACCTGCTCCAATCTGAAAAATTTTCTCTACCCACCACACACTTCACAAAGACATCCCAATCCTTTGTGAAACATTTCAATGCTATCCTCGCCAACTCGGCTTTTGAGATGATCTCTCCCACTGCAGCTAACTCATCCTTAACTTGGGATAGTCGGGTAAGATAGGATGCAACATCCTAACCCTTACCCATATTCGATTCATGCATCCTATCTTTCAAGTCCATCTTTTGATTGACATTCTTAGCCTCAAATAAATTATTCAAAGTTTCCCACATCTCATAAGTTGTCTTCTTCTCAGACAGATATGGAATGAGAGGGTCCTTCACACCATCCAAAATGATCCTCTGAGATTTGGCCTCCTTTACTTCATGCAAATCCAAAGCAACATGATCTTATGTGGGAGCCACAACAACAAAACTTCCATAGTTCCAAATCTTGTTCTCTTTGAGAACAACTGACATGCAGACCTTCCACTGCAAATAGTTGGAAATGCCATCCAACTGATCCTCAAATATAATGCATGTGTCCATATTCCCTGTCACTATTCAAAGGAAAAAAAAATAACAAATTTCTTCCCTTCAAACATGCCCAAAAATCTCACCGCTCACTGTCACTTAGAGCCCAAGCTCTGATACCATGTAGAAATGAAATGACAAAATCTGCTTATAAATATTATGTCATACACTTAGCAACATAGATATAATTGTCTTCTATGAACTCTGAAATGTCTAAAGCCACATTCAGAAATTACCATAAGCAAAAATACACATTGCTAAGCAATTTTGCAGCAGAATAAACACAATGCATGACAATCATTCAACCATGAAATACTCATAAATTTAGGCAATGCCAGGGAAAACCCCAATTTGGGGAAACCCAAAGAGAGAGAGAGAGAGAGAGAGAGAGAGAGAGAGAGAGAGAGAGAGAGATTTTATTAGCTTTAGGAAAGATATATCAACAACAACAATACAATTTCTAGCAAGAGAAATCCACTTACAACACACAAAAATTTCCCACACAATATTATGCCTTGGAAAACGTGACAAATTTGTATTGTTGTATGGCTTGCCCAAAAATCAGCAACTTTGAAAATGTGCCCACAACATGTTGTATGGAAATCTTTGTATGACCTTGTTGCAGCCAGAAAAACCCTTCAAAACAACCTTGAAAACCATGCCAAAATTACCTCAATTTATCTGCCCTCTTTCCCTTGTTGTACGGACTGTACGGATCCGTATAGTATGGCCTCCAACAACAACAATAGCTATCAGCACTCACACAAAAATATTCCCTTGGGATTTGTGCCCAATCTCTCTTGGGAAATGCACCCTCCTTGTTGCCCTCTTTCCTCTCTCAATCTCTCTCGGCAATCTCTGTCAATCTCTTCTTCAATGTGTCTTGCACACTAACCAATGCATTCTCTTATAATCTGAAAGTGACCCTTCACCTTCTCCAACCCTAAATATAATGGCTAAGACCTAATCTTTCCTTTACAAGATCAAGGGTCATGATTCATTCCCTCCAAAATAAATCACTTTAAAATATTAAAGTACATGTTGGATTACTGAGAGGGGGGGTGAATCAGTAATAGAGAAATTTAATCATTTTTAACCATATAATCCAAGTGTTATATCAATGAATCCATATAATCCAAGTGTTATATCAATAATGAAGCATTATCATCCAATAACTCAGAGTAAATAAGAATGAATAAAATGAACAATCATACACATACACAGTACACTAGTGTTTCACGTGGAAACACAAATCGAGAGAAACCCACATAACGTTTTTTCTTTATATGTTCGAAGAAGTGCATTCATTGGAAGAACCAAATTACTTTGTTTTCTAGATGCAACCGGAAGGGGAGGCTCCAACCCCTAGTTTCTCAAGATGTCCCTGAAGGAAGTTCCAACTCCCCACTTCTCTCGGGCTACAAACTGTAAGGAGGTTACAACCCCTATGTTCTCCTCGCTAAACTGAAGAAGGTGGATACAACCACATGTCCTTGCCCCATCCTGAAACCCCGAAGTAGAAGTAGAATGATAGAACCATTGCTCAAGCACTATAATTATGAGATATACCATTGTAAACTCCTCACTAATAAATCAACAACCATGGCATCAACCATGCATCAACTTGTTCTCAACCTAATCAACCCTGGGTAATCATAAAACAAGTGCATCAACCATGGACCAACTTGTAATCAACTGGTATTAACAAAAGTGCATCCAACCATGTACCAAGTATACCACCATGTGTCAACTACTACTCAAACTATGACTCATCAATATCATGTACCTCAAATATCATCAACTATACACCTCATGTATAAAGCAACTCATCAACTACATTTGTCTCAACCATGTACTCAACATAAAAATTCCTCAACCAAAAGTTTCTCCCTTGGCATCAATTTCTATCATCCTAATCATATTTTGTAGCTATGTAATAGACCCATTGTATATGATCACATTCCTCAAGAACCTCTAATCCTTTTAATAAACAAGAGACTAGCATTTTCACTGTAATTCTATTTAGTCTCACATGCCTAGTTTTGGATTTCATCAACCCTAACTTGGCGGTAATCATAGCATTGTACCTATAATGTATAAAGATCTAAAACTATCACAAAATGTTATTCAGTGTGTGTTTATGAAATTCCTCCAAGTGTCACTACTTGGAACCTCCGTAAAAAGGAGTTATAGCAAAATGACATACCTTTGCTGAATTCTGGCTATCTTAGAGAGCAACCTTGTAGAGTGTGCCCCGCATCGAATATTTTGAATTGATCTGAAACTATTACACATCATACTACACAATATACCCCAAATCCAAAACAAAAATCAATTCTAATTTGATCTATGAAGAAGTGATGACATTTTTAACTGGAACACCTGCTTTAGACTAGTTGCAAAGACTAGCTAATAAACCCTTATTTTCCACGTAGTGTAACTCAAAAATACAATGACCCACAAGCTGAATTTTTACTATAGATACTTGGATATGTTTTATCAATGCCATAGAAATTTCATGGTCTGAATCATTATAGAAAAAATTTATAGCTAAATGCATGCAGATGACCAGAATAACATAAATCTTTAGAAAGAACCATCAAAGAATTTATCCTTTCTTCCATTTCAGCCTTCTTCAATCTTCCTGTTTAATGGGGCTTAGATATCCCTTTGGTTACCTTAGTCACCTATATAGATATTCAATATTCTCAATAGGTTTTCATTAGGTTCTAATGGGAGTCTCTTTGTCTCTTATTTATATTCTCCAGGTAGCTTCCTTAAAACATATTCTGGGTCACTTGGTCCCACTTTCCTTATTTTAGGGTTAACCCACCTCTAATTTCTCCATTAAATTTATTATTGAAATAATTTGATTTTGTATTCACTTTGGAATTATAATACACTCATTTTCACTTTATTATTTCTAATTACCTTTTAAAAATCCTTAAACCACTTTGACTAATTTTGCCTTTGGGGCTTCTAGACATATGAGGGTCCTCCAACTTTGTAAGGCTAACTCTCAAACCGTGAGGAGTTATGTGACGCTACACATACCACCAGAAATGGAAATGACATGTACTATCCATATAGAATAATATTATTCAAAAATATATCATAACTCATACCAAGTACCTATCAAACAAATCTTTCTTAGTCCATTACCCAAGTCTGGTTCTCCAACTTCAAGGCCATAACTTCTAACCGGGATGAGTTATGTGATGTTCCACATACCACGAAAATGGTATATAAGCACTATCCATCTAGGATAGTTTCCGACAAATTCACTATCCTTCATCTCATTATTCCATACTAAGCATGTTCTCTTTACTCCGCAGCTGCCTTCCCATGAGGGCTTTCAAGTACCATAAGGGGACTCACTTTGGAGTTCATCCATATTTACTTCTTATAAACCATGAAAAAACAATAATCAGTAATATTTACATCAAACAATATTGGGTCCATTACCCAAACCTTTGTGCTACAGGGTTTTCTTCAAGGGTTGACATCAATGACAACCAACCTTAATCAACAATCTCCCCCTTTGGCATTGATGGCAACACTCTGATGCAATACTGAAATCATATCACTCATGCTCCCCCTGGAATCATGCCTCTATCCTCTGCATCTGATAAATCTACTCCCCTTGGAACCATGCCTCTGTCCTCTGCATCTGATAAATCTCTCCCCTTTATCATCAATGGCAAAGGTATATTTCCATCCGGGGCTACTCCCCCCGACTGAATTGTGTCTCTTATGGTGCTTCCTCGTGTACATCTAAGACATCTAAGATAATAATTCAAAAATAATTCAAAAAGCATTCATTTTGGAGTAGAAATATCTCCAAGTATTTGGCAAAGATATTCAAAGGATCCCCGTGGAAGTGGTTTTGTAAAGATGTCTGCCACTTGTTCTTTTGTGCCCACATACTCAACTCTGATGTTCTTTTCTCCAACATGTTCCCGTAGAAAGTGATACTTATGATAGAGATAGAGATAATGATGATTGTTTCTTTATCATCCATGATACTAAACACTCACCCAAGTAGAACGTTGCTCCACTGGTGCTTTGTCGGTCATCAATACAACCTGCCCAATCTACGTCTGTGTAGGTAATTAGTGATAGATCCTTTCCTTTTGGATACCATAGCCCAAACTCTTATGTTCCTTTGAGATATCTAAAAATCCTCTTCATTGCTAATACATGTGATTCCTTTGGTGATGCTTGAAATCATGCCACCTGTCCAACTGCTTGCATTACATCTGGTATGGATGCTGTCACATACAATAGGATTCCAATCATTGACCTGTATTGCCTTTTATCTGTAGACTTTGAATCATCATCTTTGCTCAACTTGCAATTGGTTTGCATGGGAGTGACAACTGGTTTGCAATATTCCATTCCGAGCCTCTTTAGCATTTCTCTGATATACTTGGTTTGAGAAATAAAAATTCCTTGGTGGCTTTGACATATTTGAATTCCCATAAAGAAGGATAGTTCTCCAAGTAGCTGTTAGCGATAAAAAATGCACTAGTATTTTTTATGAGCATTTCCATCACTCTTCAAATGATTTATCATTTTCTTCAGTTTCTTTGCTAGTATCTTAACCTCCATAGTGTTCATCAAGCTCCTACTTGATTGCTTTGCTCAAAAATCCTTTGTTTTTATGCCTCTGGACCTGCAATACAAGATACATATAACAAAATGTTATTCCATTTCTTTTATGTCTTTATTACTTTGATAAAAATCCCTAAAGAAAAAGTGATGTGTGCGCATAAGTGACCTAATTCCTAATATAAGCCTCCACATATGCCAAACCCCGAGTCCACATGTCATAATAACTCAATGTATGAATTAAATAAAGCCTTTGTATCCAGCGCACCAAGCTATGAGATATTGATATGCCAAGTCAACCTAAATTAAGCCCACATGTCAAGGTTAAATACAAGCATTGAATAGCTCAAGTCATGCTAAGGAGTCACAGGACGAAAATGCATGTATTTACATGCAAATCTCATAAGTGGCAATTGAGTGAATCAAACCATATGCCAGATCAAGACACAAGTCAACACCAAACGCCAAGCCTCTTTCGCCTCATCTTCTCGGTTCTATTCTTATTTCTCGACATATTTCAAAACAAAAAAATCTTAACTCTTGAAACGTGAGGTATATTTCCTCTGTGTGTTTTTGTACAAGCACCAGACTGCATGCAAGAAAGGTTACAACGAGCAACTAAGAAGAAAAGGAAATCACGCATCAGTAGGTGAACAAATCTTGCATGTCCGGGTTGTTTTCAATACAGAGAGCTGCAAGAATCACCGATAGCCTTGCTTGTAGACCAGTTCGACTCTAAAGGGAATTTGATTAATGCAATCATCACTTCTTCTTTTATACCAGGATAACTTGCACCAACGCCTATCACAATTTTCAGAAATCGTATATGCATAGATGGAGGTCTGACACTTTTCATGCCACTAACTTGTGCTGAAAATACGATCAAGGTTTGTGTTTTTCCCCTTATCCGTTTGGGATTGCCAGGCATTGGAATCAACCCCGATTTTCTATCCTAAGAATAGAGCATCAACAAGGCAGCATTTTAAGAGATATAAAATCAAACACGAGGATGTCTGGGGGATTGTATTTTAGGGATGCAAGACGTGATATTGGTACTTCAAGTTTGATAAATGTAACCATCGCTCCTTCAAAAGAGTTCATGCAAGGAGAATTTTCACAAGCATTGCAAGAAAATGCAATGTGTGCTCTGGCTATCATATCAAGTAGACTATCTTCAGTAATTTCAAGTCTTGATGAATTCTTTCAGTCTTTCACATCAGATTCCCAGACTGCTGACACAATAGGGGCATTAGCTTCAGCCTTTATGATCTATTATGGTAGTACAGAAAGCACAAAAGCGACAAACCCAATATTTATTGAACTAGTCTTGATTATGCAATTCAAGGCTCAATTATCTTTTCTTGTACAAGAGCGTACAATAGAAGCCCTTGCTAGCTTGTAGGGTAATAGCTACTTAAGTAGCAAGCTCAAAAATGCAGAAGCAAAGCATTTTCTTGTGGGTTTAATCACAATGGCTACAGATGAAGTTCAAGAAGAGCTCATAAGGTCTCTTCAAAATTCTCTGCAACAATGCAAGTAATCTGTGGCGTGCCCTTCAAGGTAGGGAAGGATTTCAACTCCTGATATCTCTTCTTAGCCTTTCTGCAGAACAACAACAGGAATGAGTAGTAGCATTTCTTTGTATATTGTCAAATGAAAACGACGAAAGCAAGTGGGCAATTACTGCTGCAGGTGGCATACCTCCTATTGTCTAGATTCTGGAGATTGGATCTTCAAAAGCAAAAGAGGAATCTGCAATTGTTATTGGGAACTTTTGTAATCCAAGTGAAGATATTCGTGCATGTGTTGAAAGTGCAGATGTTGTACCTGCACTGATATGTTTATGGTAGTCCAAGTGGAAAAGAAATTGTTGTAAGGATAATAAACCATCTTATTCATAAATTAGATAGCAGCACTATCAGCCAATTCACTGCTTTGCTGACAAGTGACTTACCAGAATCAAAGATCAAGAACATCAATTTCCCAATGATGGTATGGGTTGCAACATCGTTAATGCAAACAATAAATTTGATTTGATCATGAAAGGTTTCCTTCTTGACCAAAACAAATCTTTCACCAGCGTAGAAGGCGAAATTATAACCAGTTAGTTGATGAAAGGCATAACTTTCACCAACTAACTAACAGATCGTAAGGTGAATTAGCTGGTGAAACTACAGAAAGACATTTTTGGAAAGCTAAGCTGGAGAAAGGAAATTTTCAAGTATTTTAAAAGGTTTGAAAGCATCGAAGGAGTAACCACCTGATCAAGAAACACTCAACATCAAAGATTCGTGGAGATTTTATGACCAAATGTTAAGTTGGTCAACTAAATTTTTGGTTATGGTTATTGAAAGATTCCAGCTACAGAAGACAGGTGTCTTTACCCCCCACAACACAACAGATTCCTAAAAGTAATGAAGAATAGGTGTCAAAGATCAACAAAAAGACAGTTCGACTCCTAGGAACTAGTCTTTGATTATCATGTTATATTCAGTTATTTTTATTTTCTATATTTAGACATACAGATCCAAGTTTTCAGGATCTAAAAACTGATTGTAAAAGGCTATAAAGCCTGGGGATTTAGTCGGAAGCAGGGTTCAATCTTGGATACTTTGGCTATGTACTTTGACTATGTTATGTTATATGAATCACAGTCTTCTTTGGTTATTATATATCAGTGTTTTCATATACTCCACTACTCTGTTATTTAATTTTGTTCAGCTTAGTTATTCAGAACTGTTATCATCTGGTATAGCTCATGAATATGAATTAGATGTTTCTTTACTATCTTGTATGACCCTATATCTCTTGTACTTGGTTATATTGAATGGTATTCTTCACACCTTTTTATCTACTGTAACTAATATTTGGTCTCTCAAAGCACTGGTTTATTTAGATGCATAACAAGTTGTCCTTTTCTTAGCCTTCTCAGTTATCCCATTGTTCCACACATACTTTGATTACCAAATTTACCATATTCTTAGTTACCAATAATTCTTATCCTACAACCCTAAGGATTTTCTTGGAGTGATAACAAATTGGCGTCGTTGCCGAGGAGAGAAGATCGAAGTTCAACTTCCTTGGGAGACGACAAGATCCATCTTTGATGATAGACAAAGCTTGGACATAATTTGGTTGTAATTATCTATCTGGCGACTCCATGAAGGATAGATTCAATGGCGACTCCACAATAATCAAATGTCAAAAGCGTTTGCAGCTCTTTTGGCTTGGAGGTTTGTACCTCTTGACTTCTCAACAGTTCCTGGTTTCCCACATCCAATTCCTTCTATAGATTTTTGGGGAGATCACCTTCCAAAATTTGCAGAAAAGAAAGAAGATAATCCTTCAGATCATCTCATCAGATTTCATCAATGCATGGTTCAGCTGGATATATAGCATGAGGATGTGCTCATGAAGATGTTTGTCTTCTCATTAGAAGGAGATGCTCATGAATGGTATCGATCTTTACCTCCTTCTAGCATATCTTCTTTAAAGGAGTTTCATAGAGTATTCCATTATCGATGTGAAAGGTATTTTGCTCAGGAAATTCTTCT
>SNQJ01S0247818.1:0-13037 GCA_010110895.2 Picea sitchensis
TCTTATACTATTGTTCATTTCTCATTGGATATAATTGAATGGTTTAAGTATAAGTTGAAAAAGGTTTTAAATTGTACTTGATACTGATTCACCCCCCTCTCAGTATCAACAGAATGTTGGTGCGAGTTTTCAACGTGCTATGTCTTATGATTTTCATGATATTAAGCACATTATACAACCTTACCTAGATGATTTACCGGTGCATTCCATGCATTGTCAAGATCACCCAAAACATTTATGGGCCATTTTCCTACGTTGTCGCTATTATCACATACAATTGAATCCACATAAATGCATTTTTTGTGTGGAGTCCAGTCGACTTCTTTGTTTTATCGTTTCTACACATGGGATTAGGGTGGACCCTCTGAAGGTTGAATATATTCTCAATCTGCCTCCTCCTTCTACATTGCACCAACTCCAAAGTTTGCAAGGGAAGGAATTTTTTTTACGTCAATTCATCCCCAACTATGTTGAATTAATGAAAGGTTTTACTCGACTTCTTAAAAAGGGTCAATATTTTGTATGGGGCGACACTACCAAAAAGCCTTTGAAGCTTTGAAACTTGTTGTTGGGCTCGTGATTTGGTTGTTTTATGATGATGATTGAATCCTTTTTGTACCGGTATGATATGTGTATTTAACCTTTTTGAAGAAGTTTTCGAAGGATTTTGTATCAATTCGTCATGAATTTATAACATGTATACGTAATTTATGTTTTGCAATGATTTTGAGTTAGAATTAGTTCGATTTAATGTTTAAAAGAATCTAATGCACAATCTGTGTGTCACAGGATGAATTAGCAATGCAATTTTCCATCCGATAGCTCCTTCGACACTTCATCCAGTAATTGATCTGGTACTTCATCTGGCACTACATCCGGCACTATATCCAACACTTGGAGCATAGACGAGTTGGCGGTTGTTATATTGGCGGCTTGTGCTGGGTCAATCGAAAACCTGGGTTTTGTTCCCCCTCATGGCCTCCAGTTACTGAGCTCTTGACATCTTAGATTAAGAAGTTATGCTAATCGTTGAGTGGCTCGTTCAGTTTCTAGAAGCTAAATGTTGCTAGAGCATATTTAATGGGATTTAACATTTTTAGAGGAGGTCGACCCTTCCATTGGTCAACCTCTCAAATTGTAATCATTATAAATACCACCAGTAGTAGCCAGACCAAGGAAAATAATTGTTAGAATACATTTTGTTGTGTAACTCAGACATTTTCTACAAACTTGTGTTAAGACTGCGCTTTTTAATTTAATGTCAGAACCGTGTTGATTAAGCTTGTGATTTGTTGTTGAGGAGTAGCCATGGCCTGCTGGGGGGACCACCAGTGGTCTGGGTGAATACTTAGATAGATAGATTTCATATTTCAGTTGTGTAGTTATCATTTATTTCATTTCCCTGTTATATGTGTTTTGTCATTTTAAATGTTGTGTGTTTGTTGTTCATCATTTAATTGTTTAATTTTCCTTCCGCAGGTTGCTTGTAGGAGATAGCTATCTATTATGTTGTGTCTTTTATTTAAAATACAAAGTAGTCTTTAAAATAGGGTATTAGTTTAAGACATAGCTTCTTTTGCAAGTTTCGATGGATTAATAGTTGCGAGTTTTGTTAATTTAATTCTCAGTTCAGTTATGCTTCCATGAATCTATTTTGATTATCAATCTTTTCTTAGTATGCTAGAATAGAAGTAGCTTTTGGATTATGTTTTTACAAGCATTTTAATTTGCAATCTGAGTTTTTAATGATAGGATTAAGCTAGTTTAATTTATGAAATCTCAGTTTTATATTCGAGTTATGATTTTAATTAGAAGTTTGGATTTGAATAAAGTTTTTAATCATAAGTTTATAGCCTTGTGAATTTACTTGAGTTAGTATAAGAGTGCATTTGAATTAAGTATAATAGTGTTTTCTTATCATTGATGATTGATGCATAAAATTGAGATATCACATGGATTTTCAAGATAGTTAATATTTCTTCTATGATGGATAAGCTCTCATTAGATTGCTTGATTCATACTTTTCATTTCTCCATAGAATTCAATATTTAAATTATCCATCTTGAGCTATCACTAATCGTTAGATGCCATCGTGATGTCATTAGGCACCGAATACATAATCATCATCTTTGAAGTTTCTTGTTATTGTAGATTAAGAATAGTTTTTTATTAAATCTCTTAATACTGTCATGATGATTTTGATTAAAGTAGGTTAAGATTTCCCTTTGCAGATTAGAAATGATTATGACTTTTTTCTTAAGAATATAATTTACTTGTTGAATAGTTTTGATTAGTTTACTTGCTGAATAGTTTTGATAGGTTTACTTGTTGAATACGTTTTACTAGGTTAGTTGTTTGATTTCTTACTTGCTTACTTCTTGTTTCTTATTAAGTTGAATAGATTGAATAGATTACTTGTTGTTGCTTATTAGATTAAATAGGTTAACTTGTTCAAAGTAGGGTTTTGTTTTTCTTCTTTAGGAACATTCCATCGATCCATTGTTTAAAAGTTGCTTAGGAAAAATAGTTTAAGTTCTTTAATAGGGTTTGCTCATTGATGGTCTTTGCTTAAGTAGATTAACCCTTAGATATACCATCTCCTTAGTTATATCATACTTCCTCTAGATTTTATGCCTTGGCACATATAGTGCTACAACTCTAAGTTTACTTACCCCGGGTTGACAATTTAATTAAGGGATTTAGTGCATATAGAACACCCATCACTTGCCTTAACCTGTATACCACTCTTATTTCCACCCGATTATAGTCGATATTATTTCTTATACTTAGCAGCTTCGGACTCTACCATTGCTATGGTTCTAGTCCAAGAGGATGATTCTCATGATTAACATGTCATATACTATTTGAGTCAGAGTCTCACGACCATTGAAACCAAATATTTACATGTGGAGAAACTAGCCTTGGTAGTTGTTCAAGTTGTTCAACATTTTTTTCATTATATCTTGTTATGCAGAACCATAGTCATTTCCGATTGAAACCCTATGCAGCACATCCTTACTCGATAATTGTTGGGGGAAAATACTCCAAATGGATAGTCATTCTCCAGGATTTTGATTTGGAATTTGAGCATGCCAAATCAAAGAAATCTTTGGTTTTTGTCGAATTGATATGTGACCTTCCCTCTACTGAGACATAAACTGTGGCAGAGGATTCCTTTCCTGATGAGTCTCTCTTTCTAATTAGTTTTGATGACATATGGTATGGAGATATTATCATTTATCTCCAAAACCAAACTTTCTGGCCTGATCATTCTAGTATGGATCGTCTTCGTATTAAATATCAATCATGTCAATACATTATCCTTGGTGATACCCTTTACCTTCGTGGTATTGATTCTATCTTTTGACGATTCCTAACCTATGATGAAGCTGAGAAATCTTTGAATGATTGTAATTCCAGAGCATGTGGCGGTCATATGTCTGGGTATGCCACTGCCCAAAAGATCTTACGAGCTAGTTACTTCTGGCCTTCATTGTTTAAGGATTGCATTACTGCCATCCAGAAATGCCATGCTTGTCAAACATATAACAATAAGATCCGATCTCATCCTGCTCCTCTTTGCCCTGTAGTTTCCGTTGGTCCCTTTGCTAAATGGGGCATTGAATTCATGACATGTAACCTTCACTCGGCCAGGGGGGCATGGATACATCATCGTAGCAGTGGATTATTTCACTAAATGGGTCAAGTCGATGCCTACATTTGATAACACCAGGAAAACTGCAATTTTATTCATATTCAATCATATCGTTACTAGATTTGGTGTCCCTCAAACCATCGTCACTGACCATGGTAGTCATTTTCATAATTTCATGATGTCTGAACTTACCAAGAAGTTGGGTCTTCGACATGAAAAATCAACACCTTACTATCCATAGGCCAATGGCCAAGTTGAATCAATTAACAAATTTCTTACTACTATGCTTCAAAGAATGATAGGAATTCACAAGTCAAGATGGAACACGATGCTCTTCTCAACATTATGGGCCTATCGGACATTTGTTTAATCTGCCAGAGGGTTCGCACCTTTCCAGTTGGTATACGGTATTGAAGTTATTATGTTGATTGAATGTGAAATCCCATCATTGAAACTAGATGTTGAACTTCTCCCTAACACCTCAGCTGAAGAAGAATGTCTCTTGTATCCAATGCAATTAGACGAGACTCATTGTGATGCTACCTTAGTCATTGAAAGTCAGAAGAAGCGTTTCAAATCTTAATATGACAGGCAAGTCAAACCATCTGCATTTTCTGAGGGTGATTTGGTTCTTCTTTACGAACAAGATCGTGACTTATTAGGGGCCGGTAAATTCGAGCCCATGTGGCATGGCCCTTATATTGTGAAACACGTGTTGGAGAAAGGGGCTTATGAGCTGGTAGATTATGATGGAATTCCTTTGAGTGAACCCAAAAATGGGATTTACTTGAAGAAGTACTATGCTTAAACTCTTTTTGCATAAGTGTTGTATATTTTTAGCGTACTATACCCCAATGTGATTTTTTTTGTTTTTTGTTCTTCCTTTTAGCTTCTTACCTTTAATTGTGCTTGGTTTCCATATGCTGGTGTCTTTGCTACCCTATATCAGCTTTGTTTATGGTTCTAGTCATAGTACTCAAAACCTAGCATCTGTTGCATGGGAAATCTATGCACCTACGTTTGAGTTGATCAATCTACACGGTTTTTTCCTTGGTCGTGCAACTAATAATATTGTGGAATACAATGCATTTATTGAATTATTAACTGACGCCATTTTATTTGGCATCTGGCATCTTATTGTACAACTCGATTCACAGTTAGTAGTGTTGTAGTTAAGTAACATTTATTCCATCTGAAGTCCTACCTTGTTAAGGGTATACTTAAGAATTCACCTCTTGGAAAGACATTTTGATTATATCGAGTATCAACATATTCCTAGATGTCTAAACACATTAACAGATGCATTGGCTAATTATGTCCTAGATAGAAATTTGATACATTTATAAATCCAAACACACATTTTAAAAAATACAAGTAAGCCGGTAGGAACTTTATATTAATAACGATAAAAGTTACAAAAAGTGTTTGTCCAAGAACCAAAATATCAAAAAATGAAACTCATAGATTTATATACAAAAGCATCAAGGATGATCCACACTGTAACAAACAACTGCTCATGCTACTATATGAAGCAGTCGACCAATAGATGCAGAAACGCCAATTGTATGATGTTGATAGTGTCTAGGAAGTTCGTCCACCGTGGCATTAGGGATATTCATGGTTAATCCCTCTAGGTTCTGCTCAATCGCCTCAAGATCCACAACGAACACTCCTGCTACAACACCTCTCTCTCCTTGCCTCTGAATGGGATATGATCCTAGAGGACGATAAGGTGCCACATCTGCATTATTGAGAGCATTTGATTAGTCTTGAATAAATGACACAAAAACATTTTATATAATTAAATAACAAAAACATCATATAATGAAAATTTCCTTCTTACCTATGTCTCCACACTGATATCCCTCGGGAATAACTAAGTCAAGATCCTCTCGGAAGTCCATCCCGACATACACATAGTCCTCCACCATGATTAGTTGATATCTCAGCCATTGGAAGAAAACATCGTCATACTTGACGATAGGAACGCCACCGTGACGAGCCATAAATTCCACCCACCTTTTCATCTGTGGATATTGTGGAGTGGGTATTCCCCACTCCACCTGTAGATGTAAGATGCAGACCATATCCAAGAACAAGGACACAGAAATGGACCTGTAATCAAATTGTTTCAACCAACCATTTCGACACTTTTTTAGTTTCTTTTCCATGTTCTTCAAGACACCCTCACACTAGTTGAAGACCCTGGGATCCATGCACTCTATGGTATACTAAAAGTGGCTTTGCAAAGACATGTGGGGAGATACACTCCCTTCCATCTGGGTAATGGTATAAAGGATGGTCCACAATGGTAAATCCTGAACATCTCTAATGGCCACCTTGCCACTATGTTTTTCCGTACCTAGCACGCAATGGTGTGCAACATAGTAATCCATGGGTTATCCTCCACCCCTGCTTCCCGAGAGTGATACCCAAGAGCCTCGGTGAGATAAAACCGTCATAAAGTAAATATCCTCTATATCTAAGGTGAGTGTATGCACACCCATGTGAAAGGCTTGTTCGTTCACATCTCACATGTGAACCAGATACTCTAGCAATCTCAGTTGGGCTCTCATGCCCTGAATTTTGAAGAACTTGAGTAATCCACATTGCCTAAGTGCCATAACTGTGCCCGTGTCATTCCCAACAAAATAGTATTCTTCCTCATGCTCTCGTTCTCTCCACTCGAGCATTTTTACCAAGGAAAGCCTGCAAAGTAACATCAAAAGAAGATTAGAATCATAAAAAATCAATTCTTGGAAGTTTTCCTAGCTCATTCTATATTTTCAAAACTTGAGTTGTGGTCGTCGCAGGGATTTGCTTTCATGCAGAGTGACGTCTTCATACCCTATCCTTGAGCCCCCTACAATGATTCCAGATCATCGTAGTTCACGATACTCTGGCCCTGTGACGATATGAAAGCAGAGGTACCCCCAAAAAATCGACCCAAACTCAACAATAAACCAATAAAAACAAAATTTCAAACCATGAAAAGATAAAGAGGTAGAAGATTACCTTTTTGATGGAGACGGTTTGTGAAATAATCCACCAGGTGCTCCGGAATCAACAATTGAAATTTGGGAGAAAAAGAGGGTTTTGGGCACTATTTGGGTGAAATTGCAAAATAAAATGGTAAAAAAGTTGTTTTCGCCTATTTTATTTGTTTTTACCATATCTTATTGCAAAATTAAATTGTTTTTTATATTTTACCCATGCCCTAAAGTCTAACCAACTTTGCAAAGTGTTTTTTTTTACAGATTAAAAGTTCTAAGGATGAAACGTTTGAAAGGAGTCCACCATTTTTTATTGTTTTTGTGTGTTTTTATTATGAACAGATGCCTTTAGGGTTTTTTAGGAAAACCTCTGAGCACAGTCTTAATTCTTTCTCATGCTCATGAAACCATGAGAATGAAATCGAGTAACCTTTTGTCGTTTTTTGAACTCGCATTTGCTAATACGAAAAATGAATCCTATGGAGTATCCTTTAAGCTCTTTTCAATCTCTCTAAACACGAAAAGATGGCTGAGCGACCTTGCTTTTTTCACACTCGTAAAAGTGTTTGAAAAAAAAGTTTGATGAGCGGTAATTTATCTATTTTTCAATCTCATCAGAATAACTTACAAAAAAGGACCATATGGAGTTCTCTTTAAGTGTTTTTCAGACTCTATAAAAATGAAAAACCCCTGAGTTTTCTTTCTTTGGACTCGTTAAACAAACATCGAAAGACCCATA
The DNA here is from genome assembly GCA_010110895.2 of Picea sitchensis. Taxonomy (NCBI): domain Eukaryota; kingdom Viridiplantae; phylum Streptophyta; class Pinopsida; order Pinales; family Pinaceae; genus Picea; species Picea sitchensis. Next base: position 7,388 of record SNQJ01S0247818.1, read on the forward strand.
TGGGATCGAACCACTCCTTCTTAGGGTTCGTTAAAAATACTACAAGGGACTCGTCTGAAGGATGAGATTACATCATAAGTATATGTTATCCTCCTCAAGCTTGCATAAAAATAAAGAGGTACTCACTAGAAATGGTGGGGGAAAATTGGTAAAGAAATGTGTCGTTGTATCTGTGTTAGTGGTAGTAAAGTATCTATTTAACATGACACCCCCCTTCATCATTGTATCCGGGTTGGGAAATCCATTTGTCTCTCATTTGAAAATCCACAAGTTCATATGTTGGGTCCTCCTTGATTCAGTGCTACTAAGACAATTGTCATGTCGTTCATATGTTCAAGAGAAGTCCAACCTAAACTAGCCTTCTATCGAGTCGACCATCTGCACTTATAATTTTTTTACCATGTCGGCCTTCCCTGAGTCAGTTTCAAATCACTTCATACTCTGATCTACTTCAAATCTATTACATATTTCATGTCATTGATGGGGAATACATTAAGGCCCTCCTATGATGAGTCTTTTCCTGTTGACTTCAACTCATTATCTGAGAAGATGAATTAGAAATCACAGATTACCTTGGAGCCTACATGCCTCAATGGCAGGTTTCCTCGATTTCATCAGTGGGTTCACATCATTGACCCCTGATTGGAAGATTCAATCGAGTGTTCGACTTCAACTCATTCATTCACACTCGTTGGATTATACTAGGAGTACCTTGGGAGTCATTGAAATCAATTTTGATTTCCCTCGCACTTGTTAACAGTTTTCATTAATGATCGGTAATCAAGTGGTTTCTACCATGTTCGACTTCGACACATGTAATCACATGGATAAATTTGTACTTAGAGATGATGGAATTGAAGACCTAGGATCTCATCATATTGGTCCAGGTTGCGACAGAGTATTCATAAGTTTGTACTAACACATAGATCCACTATGCATGTCTCACGGCTATATCCGAATTTGAATTCTTTTAGAGCATAAATCCACAGTGTATTCCTCGTGGCTATGCTGAATCATGATGAAATCGATCCACAGTGTATGTTTAGTGGCCATGACTCACTTGACACTTATGATTAGAGTAACTTGTAATCTGAGTATGAGAATTCCTACCTCAAAATATGGTATATTATTATGCAGATGCTTGATTGTTTGTAGGTTCCTAATCGATGCGCTCCTTGTTTTTGACACACATTCTACAAAGTATTCCAGCTCTCACAGGTTCCAGCTTCATACTTTGGGGGGCATTATATTACACATTATTTTGGTGACCCCAGTGATTAACTGACAACATGTGCTTAACTCACTTCCATGTTCCTGAAAATATTAAAAGAGACTTTCTCCATGAGAAAAGTGGTTTGTTTTTCCTCTCTCAAAAACTATGACAAGGATGATCGTCGCACCCTGCTCTATGCTTGGGGTGCGACGATGCTTGATCATCACACTATGCACTAAATATGGACTATGACATCGTTGCAAGATGCCTGTGCATAGGCTGCGGTGATGCTTAAGGAAAGGAAAAGTCAAAATTCATGAATGTTCTAAAAGGGAATCTTCTAGAAGATGAGGTGGCCTCCGATCGGTTTGGATCTTACTCGCTTCTCTGATTTAGTGGGATCATCCTAATATCCTCATCCATCCCTCTTTCACCCTATATAAAGAGGGATCTCTCATGGAAAAGGCTAAGGTTTGCATATGCATGAAGAGTTATGCTATAGATTATACTTGAGATAGCTTTGCTTTAGCTCTGTAAATCAAATTGTGGATCTTCTTCATCAAAGGCATTGGAGGAAAGGTGTGTGTGTTGGAGCAAAGATCCATTGAAAGGGATCTTGCAACATCAAGGCATTGGTTGTATTCTCCACTTTCCATTTTAATATAATGCAACAATGCATTTCTTCCCTATAAAGGTATCTTGGATTTTATTGTATAACTCCTTGATCTTATACATAGAATTCATTGGAATACATATATATCTTTGTTCTCTCTCTCTTTGATGGTTTGTGCTTCTTAAACAGGTTCATCATCCCGCAAATCCAAATGTGGAGAAACAAGGACGACACTAGTGAGGATCAAGCATCATTTAAAAGGTATGTCACTCATTCCTCTCTGAACTAGTTTATATGACAATGAAGTCTAAGGTGAAGTTTGTATTCTGTCTTGTTTTGTTCTAGCTTCCTGTGGAAGTCAGGGAGATTAGTTTATGTCTACACTTACCGATTTGTCCAATAACAGTTGGCACACCAAATTTTTACAGAAATGGGTTTATAACTATATTATAAGATTTTTTTAATGATTTTCAGCCTGATTTTCAATGGATTTGGCCATTTTTTGGGGATTTGGAGCACCAAAAGAGGCCATATCTTAGGGAAAAGTTGGGATTTGATTCTAAACTCATTCCTACATAAACCATATGTTTTTGATAGCATGAGGAGGTTCAGAAACAACAGAATGCTGAAGAATTTGAAATCTTAAGCCATTTTTATGCAGGGAATTCATTGAGGAAGGGAACTTTGGAGGCCATTTCCAGGAGCTACGCTCAACCTTTTTCAGTGTCGTCAATTGTGTTGGATTCTTGAGGTCGAGTAGAACACATCCAGACCAGTTTGTAATCCATTTGAGACACTTCTGATGCAATTTTGCAGCATTGAAGATTAATAAGAAAGCCTCCCCCACCGAGACAAAGGCCCAAAGACGTAGGCAATCTTGTTGAACTCTGTTAACAATCTTGGTGTTATGGTTTGTTGTTCTTAATGTTTACTTTCTGTTCTGTATTCTTTTTTATGGATGCAACACTCTTTTATTAAGATCTCCTTCCTCATTTAAGTTTTTGAATGGTAATTAAACACATGCTTAAAACTCAACCAAGTTTTTAAAAGATCATTTTCGGATCAAGAGTCCATGGGGGCTTTACCTTGTTGACCAATATCTTATCACGTTCATTCATAAAGGGGTTTTTTAAATTGTGAAAAGCAAAGCGGGATTTTTAAATTGTGAAAAACAAAGCCAATATATTGTAGGTATTAGGGGGTGTGGGGTATCGAGGGGTTTATAGGTATTTGGGGGTATAAAAGGGGATATATAGTAAAAATATGAGGTTTTCTTATTGAAAATATGTATTGGTATGGGGGTTCAACAAAAGAATTTGAAGAGGTAATTATCAATATCTAGTGAAATTAGGAATATTCTTTAATATCCCATAAACACAAGTGCTATATTATAGGTTCATTGAATAAAAACCCTATAAAAAAAATGACATTGAAATGATTAAATAAAATACATGTTGATATATTGAAAATACTAACTAAAACAATTATTAATATAAAATCAACAACACATTAAATATCAAACCAAATCACATAATTTAATCAAAACCTGGATAACTAATTGTTCACATAAACCAACACAATAAACGACAAAATTCAATAGCATATATAAAAAAAAAAAATGATAAAACCTCAAATGAAAACATTTTCTATCACATTAAGAGCTAAGAAGACCTGTTCTTTAACCATATAGATGTTTATGCACATATCATAGAAAGGGCCTATCACAAACCTAAATATAAAATAAATACATAAGAGAACCACTTCAAGATGAATTGAAATCGCCCCTAGCTAGTGATCCGAGCTAACAAAATAAACTTGTATAAAAATAATACCCCTTTCAAAATATATATATATAAAAGACTCCAAAGAGAAATCGTGGCATTATTCAATGCACATAATGATATAATACAAAGCTGAAAAGCCATCATCATAATGTTTTGACCTTTAAATACCTTGTATACAGACATCGTAGCATAATTGGTCTGCATCATTGAAAGATGATTGAATCAAGGGAGAGATCATTTTTTCCCACAAGGTGTGTTTTCACAGAGTTGTTTCTATATATTAATATTAATAATTAATATGTTTATCAACTTTCATGCAAATCAATTCATACTTAATAATTATTATTATTATTATATTTATCAACTTTTCTATAAATTAAATAATAATAATAATAAGCTTTTTTTTAAGGTCACAGTCAAGTCATATTAAATTGGTGTATGAGACCTCTTTGTTTGTAAGACAAGGAACCCTCCTCCACCCAGCGATTTGATTAATAAAATCTAAAAAATATATATAATTGTTTTTCTATACTTAATAATAATACTTAATATCTTTATCAATTTTCATATAAACCAATTCATACTTAATAATAATAATTATTAATATCTTGATGCAAACCAATTCATACTTAATAATAATAAATATTAATATCTTATCGATTTTTATGTAAACCAATTCATACATAATAATTATTATTAATATGTTCTATCATCTTTCATGCAAACCAATTCATACTCATGTCTTTGGAGTTATTCATTTTAACTTTGTGTATCAAGGGAGATATCATTTTTTCACATAATTGTTTCTTTATATACTTAATAATAATTATTAATATGTTTATCGACTTTCATTCAAACCAATTTATTATTAATAATAATTATTAATATATTCATCAATTTTTATGTAAACCAATTTATATTAGTGTTTTTTGAGTTATTCATTTTAATTTTGTGATATGTATTTTAATGTGAAGTATATATATATATATATATATATATATATGACAAAATGTATTATAATTTAGTTGTTAATTGGTATTGAGAACAATTATTATTGATTATTGATTGTGAATATATGTTGAGTTATATATGATAAAATGTATTATAATTTAGTTGTTAATTGGTATTGAAAACAATTATTATTGATTATTGATTGTGAATATATGTTGAGTCATCATCATTATTTAAAGAAGACCACATTACTTGAAATGCTATGTTGGTGGTTCATAAGGGGTTAACTTTTATTTTTGCTAGATGTCTTTAGATCTTGGGCCATTAAGTTATTTCCTTATATTAAAGAAAGAAGAGCTCTTAGCCAATCATAAGAAATTTTAGATCTTACTCTAGAATCAAAATATATTTCAACCTAAATAATATATGCAAGAAAATCAATGTCCCTTGTGGTCATCACTAAGGCTACCTCCAATGAGATCATGTACTATTAACATCTAGTTTTAAACTTATACATGAGACTAGATACTACCCTTAATTACAATTTAACCTTTATTAAATAACTTCATATACATAATCACTACTACTAATAATAATCTATTTTTAAGGTCACAACTAAGCTAGACACCAAATTAGTGTATGAGACCCCCTTGTTTGTGGGATAAGGAATCCCCTCCACACAACTATTTGACTTTTAAAATTTACTAATATATTATATTTATTAAAAATCAAATTTAATTTATTATTTCAAAGAAAATATAAATGATGATGATGATGATGATGATTAACGTCCACTAAGACCTAATTGGTCTATCGGACCTTAAGAGGGTAAGTGATTACTTGTGATTCTTTAGAATTTTGTTTTTGTTCTCGAAAAGCATTAAGAGAAGCTTTCTAAGATCACCATACTTTTGTTGAGTTAAGAGGTTAGGAAGATTGGTAGTGTGATCAATATTTTGAAAACGAGATCTAATATGGGTATAGACTGGACAATCTAAGAGAAAGTGCTTTTCATCTTCAACCTTCTTAGTGTCACAAAGGTGACACACTCTTTCATCCCATGGCGTTTTAGGAATTGACCAACACCCA
>SNQJ01S0247819.1:2359-13037 GCA_010110895.2 Picea sitchensis
ATCTCCAAATATTAACGGACAACCTGACCATGGCACAGAATCGCATGAAACAACAAGCAGATCAACATCGTAGTGAAAGAAGTTTTGAAGTAGGGGATTGGGTGTTTTTAAGACTACAACCATACAAAAAGATGTCCCTCAAGAAAGCCAAGAAGGATAATAAATTATCACCAAAGTATTATGGCCCTTATAAGGTGTTGCAAAATATTGGTACTATGGCATACAAATTGGAGTTACCTGCATCTTCACGAGTACACCCAGTTTGGAGCAGTAAGCTAACTAGGGAGTAATTTTCCTTCTTTTAGTCGAAAAAAATGGGCTTGAATCCGGTTAGATTTTCAGAGATAGCTTGAGTTTAAACCAATCCAGATGCTCAGAAAATGGATCAAACTTCTAGATCAATTAGAAATTCAAAACTGCTCGCCAAAAAACTTACCAATAAATTAACTTATGAAAGATTGCTCCCAAATTAACCCACTCCAATCGTGGATAGGCATGTGTAGGTTAGAGGTAGAGGACTATATATTTATTGTTCATTCTCGGATTAATGGAACATATGAAGAATTACAAAATTTTGATATACAGTTTGGATGTTTTTTCAAATGTCTAATATGTCTGACTTTTTTTTAATTTTTTGTTTTCAATCCCTACAGGGTAAGATGGCTCTTTGGCTCTATAATGACCTTTTGGGGTGGGCAAATGGTATCTGATTTGTTGAAAATTGAAGGTACGCCTTTTCTCTATGCAGAGAAGAGAATTATGTTGTGTTGCAGGTGTTAAAAATTGGCCATAAGTAATTGAACAATCATGGAAGGTTGGATTTGATTTTGGTGTCACAAACTACAGAGGAAGTGGAGAAAGTAGTAGAAATAGTGGAAGACATAGCAGAGACAGTGGAGAGGCTGGCGACCATGACAGAGAAGATATGTAATGACGTAATAGAGGAGTTCCCTCAAGAGGGGGGCATCAACAAAGCGGCGCACTTTGTTGAGCATCTGTCAGAGGAAGTGATTGAAGATGCCCACAAGACACAAGAATTCATTCACAAGGTATATATTCAATATGTTCTTCCAGCTATCTATGTGTATGTATCTTCTAATGGCGCGCAATTCAGAATTAGTCGATTTATTGATAGGATGATGACTAATTGCCAATTGTGGAAATTTTGCTTCAATTTACTCTAAGGTGTGTTGCTTATCAACCTAAGACTATTATTCTTTTAGCCCCATTCAATGAGGTTTTAAGTTTCCATGTCTAGTTGCATTCTCCTTGCATCATAAAACTACATCTACTTCTAACTCTAATCTATTTTTAGTGACAATCTCTCTAAGAATTGGCACAATAGATTATTCTTCATTTTCATCTAGAATTGATGGATTGTAGAGCTTGAAGTGGTCTGTGTTAAAAAATGGATGAATTTCATTCAAGCTGGAAAATCAAAGGATTGAAACATTTTCTCTAGTTTTCTCAATGATAATTGAATGGCTTAAATGTTTTTGTTCTTCTCCTTGAGGCACTCTCGATGAGAAAAAACAATCTTGTTTCTTCTATAAAATTTATGATATGTATGGTGTGGTGTTGATCATCTCTAGCCTTTTGTTTCTAATAGCATTTGTATAAATCTTTTTGAACTTCATCATGGATATTTTAGATGATGGTAATGAACCTAATATCTTTTCCATGCACAATTGCCTCATTTACCTCATTTACCATCATCGCCTCAAGAATGGTTGATGGTTCCTTCCATGAGATTAATCCAATGGGCACTTCAAAAGATGAGGTGTCTATCGCATTGTGCCCTATGTGATTCTAATTATGTTGCACATATAGGGTGTTGTTATCTGATATCTTTGGAAGCATGCGATTAAAAATTTGCAATAATTGAACTATGGTATGATTCACTACCTATGTTTACCCATATGTCTATGGGTGGAAGACAATGCCTTTCTTTAACTTGATATCCATCAATCCCCATAGCACTTGCCAAAAGTAGTTAAGAAATGTATAGTTGTAGTTGCAAATGCTTGACAACAGTACACCAAAGTATGTTCAAACTTGTTCAAAGAATAAATGCATCAAGCATGTTACAAAAAAATTGTCTTCTTGCAAGGTATCATCACTAGAATTTTTTTGATAAATAACTACCATCATATAGTCATTACCCCTACTAATATTTAGTAAGGTTGGGAGGAAATCAATTGAAAGAAAATCCCATTGTCTACTCAAGAGGGGAAGTGAAATCTATTTTCCTAGCTTCCAATTTGTTAGTGTCAATATGCTACAAATTTCTCATGAACTTTGCCACCATATGTATCATTCTCAACCAGAAGAAATACCTTTACAAATTACAGACCATCTTCTTCACTCTATAGTGTCATAAAATTTTGGAATTGTGTACCTCAAATAATAGTTGTATACTATGATCTCCTCGAAGAACAAAAATAGCACTTCATTTTTATCAAATAATGTTCTTCACCTGATATTCATGAACCTCTTTGTTTGGGGGTCATCACAAAGTTTTGTATGGGCCCCATAAATCAAGACAAATTTTGGACATTGCATGCAAGCTTCTTAGGAAGTTATATCAAAACAAACCTATTAAAACAAAGAAAACACTATCAATCTAATTGATGGTAGTCATGCCTGGAAATCAATGGTCTTATTTGTGTTTCCTTTTGGTACTTAATCACAATAATAAACTAATGCAAACAGGTTATCCATTCCATGTGTCATGCATTCCTAATCTTTCTTTGTGTCTTTCTTTTTTTCTTGATTTTTGGCTAGAGGAATTGAGGAGGCTTATACTCATCATGAATGTCTATCTCATTCTTGAAAATAATATCACCAATAAATGACATATTTTTTTAATAAAATGTTTCCTTTAAACTTTATTAATAAATGATATGTGCATGAATTCATACCAAAAAAGTAGGGTGTAGATGGAGCCACCTTCAAGAAAATGCTAGTCTCACCTCAAGTTCCTATCAAAAACCAAAATCCCCCCTTGGGCATATCACAAAAAATAATGGTCTATGCCACAAAGGGATAACAAAGAGAATAAGCATATGGCCATGGACCAAAAAGCATAAGCATAAACACAAACACAATAGCAATATGCCTACAAGAAATATTGCCATAAAATCAGTAGTTGCAATGGATCTGAGATCGAGTGGTGGGTCGTGATCATCAAGGTTTGGACCCCACCTAGTAAATGGTGGATCATGAGTAGGTTCAAGTGTGTCCCATCCATAATCTAACTATGATTTTGATTGTATATGTATCAAAATGGTCAAGTCTAATCGAGGGAACTTTTCATTAAAGGGTCGAAGAGGATGTGAGTAGTTGTGGTGCTCTTGTCTTAGGCTCCCGTGATCACCACCATTTCCTTATGCAAATGGGGAATTAATTTCATGGAACATATCCCTTCATTCTATAACAATCATAAGTACATTTTTGAGGCCAATGACTATTACATTAAATGAGCAAAAGTGATTCCTACATTTGACAACAATTCACACATAGTCATGTTTTTCCTGTTTAACATCGACATCTCTCACTTTGATGTCCCAAAAAAATAGCCATCTAACCAAGGAAAAAAAATTGAGACTAAAGTATCATAAGACATGGCTGCACAGTTAGGATTTAAACATGATTTTTCCACTCCTTACTAACCTCGAGTGAATGGCCAAGTCAAGGTTTCAACAAAACATTGAAAATCATGCCTAAGAGGATAGTTAAAAAACATAAATCCAACTAGTACCTAATGTTATTATTACTATTATGGGCCTATTGGACATCAATATAGACTACCATGTGCTTCACATTGATTCATATTCTTTATGGAATCAAGGTAGTGCTACCTATCGAATGCAAGATCCCCCCCCCACTCCCCTTTGTTTAATGATCAAACTCAATCCTAAAACCATCAACATAGATCAATGATCAGTTAAATTGGTGCAATCTGATGAGGACATTTTCATCACCTTATAATCCATCAAGGCCATGAAAAATTGCACCAAGGCCCACTAAGACTACCCTCATTCCTTTCAGGAGGGTGGACTCATCCTTATCTTAAACCACACCAAAGAGAAGTTGAGCTCTGAGAAGATGGAATTTTTATGTCATGGCCCATAAACTGTCACCCATTGTTTGAAGAAGAGGCCATATGATATTGCCTATCATGAAGGTAATATTCTCAAGGAACCCCTTAAATGGATCTTAAAGAGCTTCTATGCATAAGCAAGTAACAGTTACCATTTGTTGTATATATTTTTTTCTTTCATTGTTTCTTTTATTCTATTTCATTTCTTTTTATAAAATTTTATTTTGGTTTAATGCACTTTACATCTTTCCTTCTCCATTGTTTTCCAAGTGGTGTTTGATACCTCTTATCACATTGCCTTTGTCAGTGGTATTAGACATTGAATGTAGAATCTAACCTCAACCACGTGGGAGATATACTCACCATAATGCAGTGATATGTTTACATGCTGATACAATTAGTCTTCACATCCATCATCTTCAAGTCTTCCTAGATTTTGAGCTACTCATTGCACAATTAAATAAATTCTAAGTGTTTGTGAACCTCTCCTTTTTGGGAAATATCTATGGTTTAGACTTCTATCACGTAAGTTCAATATCATTACATTCATACATGTTACTAGAAGTCACAATCTTATATAGATAACCTAGCAAATCAGATACTTGATTGACACGTTACACATGATATAAGCACGAAAGTAAGCACACATGTATATAGATTATGTCACTTTCTAAGACATTCCAACCATATAAAATGATACATCACATTACAAGGAAAACACCACTTAACAAAGTTTTTTAATGTTACAAGACTATAACTAAAAATTATAGGTGGTCAGAGGCCATAATTGAGGGTTTTTTTGGTGCACTTAAAATAGAAATGTGCCCTAGTGCACTCATATTTAATATGTACCAATGCAAATTAAATACATTGAAAGCATTCGTGTGTATTATATACCTAAAACGTACCTATGTGTATAAAATATGTTTGAAGAACAAGTGTGTATAATATATTTTTCAAGCATTGGCACATATAATATATTTTTGAAGCACCAATGTGTATTATATGATTACGCACCAATACAATAGTATATACTATTGAGCATCAATGTGTATATGTCCTTGCGCATTATAAAGTCTTGGTAAATGGTAATGATAACAATAATGACAATGGTAATAGTATACTAGAAGGGAATGGTGTTGTTATTTTAGTTAAGATCGTGTGAGCTTTTACTGCAGTGATAAGCACAGATGTGTTTTACATGTATATTGCATCAGTCTGTAACAACCATTTAAATGCACTAGTGTGAAAATCAGTATGAAATGCACCAATGAGGTGAAATGAATACAATGCATTGATATGTTTTAGTGCTAAAAACATTTTTGTTGTGGTTATGCAAATGCAACTTCTTGTTTTAATTTATAAAATTTCAATTAATCATTAGAAAATTAAATAATATTTATAATAATAGTACTTTTTTATACTTTAGTTAATGTGTTTGGATATAATTTTGCATCAATTATTTTAGCATTTGTTGATAGTTTGGTTGTGATTGATGTCAACCCTTGAAGAAGCCTCGATGGTATGGTTTTAGTACCTAGAGTTGAATGAGGAATATGGACATGACGGAAAGAGTAAATGCAAGGAAGACTATCATAGATGGATAATACATGTCGTGTCATTTCCGATTAGATGTGGAATGTCACGCGGTTCCTCATGGTTAGGGAGAAATGGACTTGTAAAGTTGGAAGCAGGGATGATTTTAGTGGCTAAATTTCGCTCATGGGCTAATTTTCCATGGTTTTTCTAAAAACGAGATTCGTTATTTTAAAAATGATTCACCCAAATTCTATAGGATAAAATTATTTTACCTTAAAAATCACCAAAATTTTATAAAAACTATATAAAATACTTAGAAATTTGAATATTTTTACAAAAATATCGCCAAACATTTATAGTTGACATATGAGGGATTAGTAAGATTCGCCAAGGTTTCTACATTTTAAAATAAATTTCCATCCTTAAAATCATCCATGGTTGGAAGCCCCGAAGAGTGGTTAAGAAGCCCCTAGTTGGTTACAAGTCTTAGTCAAAGGGTAAAGTGGTTGCAATAAGAAATCCCTAAAGTAAGGAGAGAGGTTACTATGAAAAAGTATATAAACAACTCAGGGAGTCTCTTATAAACACACTCACACACTTATTCATTGCTTATCTTTCTTGTGATCTAGTGATATTTTGCGAAGGTTGTGGCATCATTTTCTAAGGTAGCAAAGAAGGATCGACGACGAAAATCTCGAAGTTACAGTAAACCCTAATTTATGAGGTATATGTGAGTTGCAGGTCAGTAAGGGAGAATATGTATGCAGGCTGCAGTGAAGAAAAGGGCATATATATGCGGGATGTAGAAGAGAAAGTCGTGTACACCTGAAAATCTCATGAAATTTTGAGTAGATGTTGGTACCAGGTCCCTAGAGTTTGAAAGGAAAGTTGCAGGTCAACATTTATTGTTGCTGGTCAACTTCAAAGGTAATTGTATGGTTTTATACGTGTTTTGATGGTTACTTCTTGTCATGATATGGTGTATGCTTGAAGCATACTTGGTATGGTTGGTTTGGTATCTAGATATGGTATATCTTGGTTTCTTGGTAGAGTGAGGAGCACTCTTATATTTGGTTCAACATATGACATGGTTCCTATAGTTCTTATCTTTGAGTTGATTATATATGGTTGAATCATATCCATGTTGTATGGTGTCATATGCATGAGGGGCATGCATTCGTTCTTTGAGACACTTCATTGATAATATGGTACAAATCTGCATATGGTTGATGGTATGGTATATGTTACAGGTTACACATGGTTGATGCTCTAGTTCATGATTCATTGTTCTTTATTGACATATCTTTGGTTCATGATTGATGCATGAGATAGTATGTATGTTGGTATAGAGTTGATGCATGGTATGGTACAAGTGTTAGTTGGTTGATGAGCATATATAGGTTGATGAGACAGTGAAAGTGACAAAATGAAAGTGACTGATCCAGGAAGATCTCCACACATGGAAGTTGGAACTATTACTTTGCATACCATGAAAGATAGCATTAAAATGCTAATTAATGATAGGTGGCAAAGAATAATTAATTAATCATGAATGATTTAATTGTAATAAATGATTAATACTTGAAGTGCGTTGGAAAATCTCACGTAGTATTCATTTAATTGTAAAAATGGGAATATAGTTGTGCGAATACAACTCACAAATTAGTTTTCTAATTTTAAGGGGAAAGAAGAAGAATACTTGGAGTGAGTGGAAATATCACGTATTATTTGTAAAAATGGGAAATTAGTTTTATGTGAGAATCCAACTCACAAATTAGTTTCCAAATTTTAAGAGGAAATCAGTTTCCTAGTCTTAAGGAGGAAATTAAGGGTCTCATTAATTGGTTTGGACTCTTTCTCACTTTATTACAAGTGGATTCCTAGTCTTAAGGAGGAATTTAAGGGTCTCGTGAGTTGGTTTGGACTCTTCCTCACTTTATTACAAGGGGATTCCTAGTCTTAAGGAGGAAGTTAAGGCTCTCATTTGGACTTTTCCTCACTTTTGTCTTTAGATCCTATTCTTATGGATCTTGTCCTTTTGGATTATTGAGCAAGGAAAAATTATTTAAGCTCCTCATTTGAGAAATTGGGGGAGGGCATGTAGGAGACCACTTTGTGAAGATTTTGGGAGGCCATTGTGGAGGCCCTTTGGAGAGATCTTTTAGGAGAGAGACAAGCACTCATGCTTGTGGTGGGTTGGCGTGACAGGTCATGGAGCACTCATGGAGCTCTATACAAGCCATTGTACAGGATGGTGTGACAGTTCATACAAGATAATGTGGCGGCTATACATGTTGATGTGGCAGATGATGGAAGCATCCAATGTTGCAGGTGATGTCATCATGGTGTCATCATCCAATGTGGCAGTTGATTGGGATGCTAACTGTATAGGGGACTGAGCGCCACATGGACCAATCACAGGTTGCCCCGTGGTAGCCCAAGTTTTCCCAATGAGGGATCGACACAAATTTCAAGACTGTGCAGGTGCATTTATCATAGGCCCAGTGGCATGTAAATCAAGGAAGAGAGCTAGGGGGCTTGGAAGTGACTACCACAAAATTTTATGAAATTTTAGTCATTCTTGCATGATTTTTCACCATTAATTCAACGACGCAATTTTTTTTGTGATTTGAGCAGTAAAATTTGAGGGCTATGGAAGAAGCCCACTTTTTTCATTAATGTTTTGGAATGAAAATCGAGGGAGAGATCCCAGGGTGGTTTTTGCACAACTTTTTGCCACAAATCCAATGGTGTAGTCCATTTTTTATCTGAGGAGCAGATTTTTAGGGCTCATGGTTGAAGCCCACTTTTGTCATTAATGCATGGAACATTTTTCGAGGAAAAGTTTCATCTTTCAGAACATGTCGAGTCTACATTCAAAAGTTGCAGAATGATGAGACAAACCTGTTGGTGTTGTGTATGCTTGAGTCTGAGCTATAGATTCAAAGAGGAACTTTTCCACTGGATGTGAGAGAGTCCATCTTATGCTACATGTGTGTGAGAGATCAGCCTTCATCAAAAGAGATCAACCTTCGTCAAAAGATATCATCCTTCACCAGAAGAGACCATCTCTTTGTAGGAGAAACATTGCCACATGTTTGTGAGAACTTTGCCCTTGTATTGTCCTAGGAGATAGTATTTTGAAGGAGAGAAATTTCCACATGCTTTTGAGAATCCAATCCCTTTGTATTGTAAGAGGTTGTGTAACCAATGTTGAGTGAGAGGCATTTGTCTTATGCCTAAACATTGTAATGGGTCTTGTAACCATTGTTGAGTGAGAGACATTATTTTTTCTAAGGCCTATTTGGGAAATCATTGTAAATCTTGTTCATGAGTGTTTTATAAACTCTAAAAAGTATGGTATTGCTTTGAAAACATGATTATTCATTGTCAGCTACATATTTGTATCGATGCAAGTGTCGAAATCAACATCCTCATTCTGAAGTACAAAGGTGAAGGAGAAGAAAGGTGTGGCTTTCAGAGACTTGTTATGCAGATCAAGGAGCAGGAAGTGCATCATGGAGATGTTGGCATATTTATTATGCGCAGACAAAAGGCAGAGTATTTGTTTGTCATTGATGGCAAGCTTAACCCGACGATGACGAACAAGAGAAAGTGGCAAGACCAGTAGCGCAACGATGATCGCATGGCAAGATCAGAAGCATAAACTCCATTTCAGAGTTTCAGATACCGAGAGTTGGAGGAGTCAAGAGTCGAGACTCTTCATCTCAGGAGTCCCGAAGTTGCGAAATGTGAAACACTGAAATCCTAAAACAGACACATCAAACCACGATTTAATCTCCATTTCGGAGTTTCGGATACCGGAATTGGAGGAGTCGAGACTCTTCATCACAGGAGTCCCGAAGTTGTGAAATGTGATACGCAGAAATCCCGAAACAGGCAAATCAACAAAGACTCCATTTTGAAGTTTCGGATACCGGGAGTTGGAGGAGTCAAGGAAGCAACTAGCAACAGGAATTCATGACATGTGAAATCGCAAAATGTTGAAATACAAAATTGGGAAAGGTGCTAACAACTAAACTCCATTTCGGAGATCGTGACTTGGAGAGTCAAGATGCCTCGCAACAGGAATTCGCGACATGCGAAATTGCGAAATGTCGAAATGCAAAATGCTGAAATGATCGAAGCTAGTCTAGCTAAGCTCCTTTTTCGTAGTTTCAGGGATCGTGACATGGAGCGTTAAGATATCTCATCACAAGAATTGTCGAAATGGCGAAATGTCGAAATGCAAAATGGCGAAATTGACGCAAGACCCTGTGCTTGTAATCCAACGGTGTTGGATACTTGGAAATATGATCGTAGGGCTAATGTTTCTCTTCACAGTTAATCGATCAGTTATGATTTAGTTACTGATGCGTTTTCTTGGAGGTTCACAGTGTAACTGCTAGAAAGGACTGATGGTTTCTACCAGAGGACTTCTAGAAACTTCAGGGTGATCACCAGAGAAGACGAAGAGTCTCAACTGCTAGAGAGGCTAAGGAATCTCGACATAACACCCAGTGATGTTGGACGCATGGGTTTAACATCTAGAGAAGCTGAAGTGTTGCAATGATGATCAAGCAGAGCACTCGACATGGGGAGAGCATGCAGAAGCATTGTGAATAGAGGATGCATAAGGTGCACAGACACTATAAGAATGTAGAACAAAGAAGAGATGGTGGTTGTTGTTAAGAGTGATTCAGGTGTGTAGAAGGAGGCAGAGTGCAGCAGCTGAAATGCACAGAAGAGGAATGGTGCATAGAAGGGACATGGCACACAGAGCATAAAGTGCAGCAGAAGCAAAGAACAGAGATGCATAGCTGAGATAGTAAAAGAAGGTTGAGGTGCACTTGTAGAGAAAAGAAGAAGATCAGAAAGCGCAAGAATATGCAGGTAGAGAGACACTGATATAGGAGAGCAAAGCAGCATAGCAGAACAATGATAAGCATGGTAAGCCAATGACAATTATTGAATCACTGTAATAAGTTTCAGTAGAAAATATTTATATTTCAGGGTGGTAGGGAGGTGCTAGGGAGG
>SNQJ01S0247821.1:0-13037 GCA_010110895.2 Picea sitchensis
ATAGTGAGCATGGATTTCATATTGGGACTGCCAAGAACACAGAGAAGCTATGATTCAATCTTTGTGGTAGTGGATAGATTTTCAAAGATGTCACATTTTATACCATGCCAGAAAACCAGTGACACAACTCATATTGCGAACCTATTTTTCAAAGAGGTCATTAGACTTCATGGCTTGCCAAGGAGTATAGTTTCTGATCAGACACAAATTCATTGGACATTTATGGAGGAATTTATGGAAGAAGCTGGGGACAAGTTTTTCATTTAGCTTAGTGTATCATCCTCGGACGGATGGGTAGACATAAGTTGTCAATAGAAGCTTGGGAGATTTGCTGATGAGCCTAGTGACTGATCACCACAGTCAATGGGATCACATTCTTCCACAAGAGGAATTTCCTTATAATGATTCAATCAATAGAAGCATAGGGCAGAGTCCATTCCAGATTGCATATGGAATGCATCCAAGGGGAGTTTCTAATTTGAAAGATTCAGAACAAGTTGAATTCAGGAGTGCTAGTGCAGAGGACATTGCAGAAGCAATGAAGGAGCTTCACAGCCAAGTCAAGGAGCGATTGCAGAATTCAAATCAAGACTACAAGCACAGAGTAGATCAACACAGGTGAGAACTTCAAATTGAAGTTGGTGATCTAGTTCTTGCACATATGAGGAAGGAAAGGTTCCCAAGGGGAACATATAACAAACTGAAAATGAAAAAGATTGGACCATGCAAGGTTGTGAAGAAATTCGGGACAAACGCATATGAGATTGAATTACCCGATCGGATCGAAATTTCACTGATATTCAATGTTGCGGATTTGTACCCTTATAGAGCTGAAGAAACAAGAGCAGAGGAGGAACAGACAGAGGTTCAGTGGACCAAAAAAATGCCCATAGTTGAAAATCCTTAGATAGAAATAATAATTGATAAGAGAGTCAGTAAGAAGACCAGGAGAAAAGAGTATTTTGAATACTTGGTCAAGTGGAAGGGACATCCAGTTGAAGATGCCAGTTGGGAAGATGAAGCAGAAATTCAGAAGCATGGACAGACCGTGAAAGAGATCATGAACAGGAGTTCATTAAATTTTGCAAGAGAGAGAGTATGATGCAAGAGCATTGTAAGCAGTCAAGTGAGCGTGGAGGCAAAGGACAACTGGAAAGCGCAACACACATTTTTTTTCACGTTTTGAAATATTTTGAAAGTTTAAGGGAGTGAATATTAATGTAATAGTTAAGAAGATGGTGTACTTGCATTTATATCTTGGAGGTTGTAAATAGATCTTGAGCGATTGCTCTCATCTGTAAAACATTAAGGCATTTATGCGTAATGAATGAAAGTAGGTAGATTTAAATTATAGATTAGCCATTTTAGAGAGCAGGAGGGAAAATGGATATAGACACCCTCGCCTTTGTATCATAGAGTTAGTCATATCATTAGAACATTAGCATAGCACAAAAGAAGAGAGTTGGAGAGAGAGAGCTGTAGAAAAATTCCATGTACATGAGATTTGAATTAATATATGAAGCTTTGAATCATATTTCATGGTGTTATGATGTCTTCTGTTTATACATGGTGAATGGTATGCTCATAGTTGTTTTCTTCTCTCTGTTATGCATTTTCTTTAATACTGTGTGTATGTATGATTTCATGTTGAATGTTTGAAGTTTGAGAGAGAAGGAGAATGAATTTCAATTGTTTCTCTTCTTGAGTGAGATTTCCTACAAGGAGTGTGTTGACAACCAGATTTCATGGTGTTAAGATGTCTTCCGCTTATACATGGTGAATGGTATGCCTATAGTTGTTCCTCGCTATGCATTTCTTTACCACCGTGTGTATGTATGATTTCAGTTGAATGTTTGAAGTTTGAGAGGAAGGAGAATGAATTTCAATTGTTTCTCTTCTTGAGTGAGATTTCCTACAAGGAGTGTAAGGACAAGGTTCATAGTTTATCTCTGAAAGATTAAGAGGGTTATTGTTGTTCTCATTCCAACAAAAGAGCAAGCAAAGCAATGTAAGTCGCGGGCAAGGTGTGCTACAAAACGGAACTTATAAATCAAGGGAAGATTTGAAGGACTGTTGTTGTAGAGTTGCATAGAGTCAAGAGATTCAAATATTTAGGACTGTTTGAAGAAGTGTTGCAAGGAGTGTGCGCATGAATTTTCCCCAAAAGGACTTGATGATTTTTCAATCAATATCAGGAGTTTTAGTACCTTGAAGCATTCAAAGGGAGACAGGATAGAAGTTATCTCACAAAAGTAAAGCTCAGGAGAGAAGACGCTAATTCGTCTCATAGAAGCCATTGAGGAAGAAATTGAATGGTCAGAATTATCCATGGAGAATTCACAAAACCATGAGGACCGGGGAGGGATCCAGAAGTTGCAGGTGGTGGTTAGGATAAAAGAGAACTCATCACTCTAGGGACCCAGATTCAACGCTTCTAATCGCTGATCGCAGGTGGATTCATTTGGAGAATCATATCATTTTGCATTTTTGGATCTCAACCGATGCTGAGTTGGAGCCGCCAATGGTGAAAGCACCAAGCCGCGAGTCGACAGGAATCGGGCGCGTGCGGAGTTTCGTGATTTCGCACTTTGGGTGTCGAAATGGAGGAGGTAACGCTTGGGATCGAGTCTCAAAAGGTGGAAAGGTTGGAGTGACAGGTGGCAAGGATCCATGTCATAGACAGAGGACAGCGGAGAAGACTGGTGGCGTACTTGTCGCCAGGCTGAGTCAAGACTTCGTTGACTGTTTCGGGTTTTTGTAGGTTGGAGAGCCGGAAGTCTTGCATTACGATTCGGTCGAAGTCCAAAATTCAAACCAACCTAAGGAAAGTTCCGAGAAGCCAGCCCTTGCTGAATACATTTTGGTGAATTGGCATTTCGGGTTTCATAAGTGGTCGTTCCACATCAAGGATCGCTAAATTCGCGTAGATCCAAGTCCCGGCCATGAAGGTGTGGACGCTTATTGTGGTCTAAGGAGATCGGCAGCTCTAGTGTTTGTTCAGTAGGCTCAATCTATATGACCTCGGTGGATACACTGTGGAGTGTATGAGATATTCCTCAGGGGAACAACGAGTCAACTAGACTCATGGCAGATTAGATCAATCCGTGATGGACCTCGACCAGGTTCAGGGTCCTCAAGGCTGGCCTTGTGAAACTGGAATGAAGGAAAAAATTAAAGCCTAATCGTAATCAAACTAGCATTCAAATCCATAATAGAATCTCTAGATTCACGGATTTGTAGCCGATGATCTATGTCAAGTAAATCCATTTTGGGTGCTTTTTTAGGGTTTTTTCCTATTGTAGAGCCTATAAATAGGCATGTTGTATTCAGATTGAGTTGATCTTCATGCTAATATTTAGCAAAGAGTTTGTTGTTCATGTAGATGTAAGATGAATTAGATGAAAGAGCATCGCCCTGGTACTCAAATGACAAGTCAACAACAACAAAACGAGTAATGCCGAGGGATGGATCATATCCCAAGAGAGAGAGGAACAACCCTTCTCAATTCTCCTGTTTTAAAATTTTCTCATTTAATGTAATTAAATGTTGGGAGGATCAAGAAGCCAAATATCCATTGTAAGGAGCTTCAAGATTGCATGTGAATTCGCTTTTAATGGATGATAGGTAGATGAATTTAGATCTGATCTGGATGAGTTGAAAATTAAATGTAATTTAATGTATGGGTTGCCCGAAGCTTTATTTTGTATTAGAATCAATGTATTGAGATAATAATTTTAGGTATTCTCTCTAGATAGATTAGGATATTTTTGGTGAGGAGGAGGAGAAGAACTGAGACTATGTTAAGATAGTCTTTCAAACACTGTAAACATTGTAAAAGAAATTCAATTTTAATAGAAAAGTAGATTTTCCTACATATGTATCTCTCTATCCTCAGATATCCGTGGATTGAGTATTTTTATGAGTGTTTAATACTAAATGCTTCTTCTGTGAATACATGAATGCGTTCCTCTTGGCAGAATAAATATATAGAATTCCCCATCTGTGGATTTTGAGGTTTTGGTTCTAATGTTGTGCAAAGAGTGAACATCAGAGTTATTGGAGAACTGTGGAAAATCCAACACAGGGAGTGTGAAAGAACCCAGTTTTGAGTTTGGGACAAGCGTGCCAAGTGGGCGTACTAGAACTAATTGGGTTTGCATACAGGTGCAAGTTTGCATAGAGGAATGCAGAAGAGTGTGCCTAAGCACTATAGTGTAAAATCTCAAGGGAAGGCTAATGAAAGGAGTGCAATGGTGAAGCCAACATTTTGTTAAAGTGTTGGTAAATCTCAAGATTAAGAGCACAAAGTGCCAGGAGGGCACAAGGAGGTGTTTTAAGGAACAAAATGTCAAGAATTTTTTAATTTATGAGAAATTACAAGCTCGTGGAGGGATAATAACCTAATATGTTCTGCAATACTTTATTTAAGTGTTTGAGGTTCAAAAGGTTAGTGCAAGTCTACACAGAGTAAGTGCAAGGAGGTGCAGACAGACCTTTAAAGAGTCCAAAGCTCAGGAGGAGTTCGTGCAAAGTGTGTGTTGGTTTTGGAGCCTCCACATCTCCTAATTCAAATGGGTTTGTTTCACTGTGGCTTGGACTCCATCTCCCTAATGGGGGTATGGGATTTCCTCCCCACAACCGGCCGCCAGGGGTCCATAGGGGGTGGAATTTGCATCCCCTTGGTGGGGGATTTGGGAAGCCCCTAAAGAAAAAATTTGGGAAAATTCTCCTTGTAAAATATTGTAATTTCCATAGCATCTAATCAAGTTCAATATGGGTTGGCCCAGAGGATAAGGATGATAGCTATTTTAGTTTTTGTTTCTTAGTTTGTGAAACCCTCTTTATGAGGGAATTGTATTACTAATTATGTATTATTTTGAATAGTTTATTTTGAGAGAGGATATTAAGAGAGAAAGAATAAGCAGCTACAAATTAAACATTTTAGGTTGTATCCCTTCATTTTTGGTGGATAATAAAAAGGAAGGACCTGATATTTATCCGTGGATGTAGCCCAAATTGGGTGAAACACGTATATTTGTATCTCTATTCTATTGTGTATCTTAGGTTTTATTTCTGATTTATTTTATTTTATTACTCCATGATCCTAATTTTCCATCAACTGGTATCAAAGCCAAAGGCAACTCGCATGAAAAGTGGGTTCTTGGTTCGAGTGAGAGAATTGGAAGAATATGGAAAGTTTAGGGTTGAAAATTTAAAATCCAAAACTACAAATTATGGAAGACACAGATGGAAGACTATTTATATCAAAATGATCTATTCCTACCATCGGGTGGAAACAAAGAAGCCAATGGATATGAAGGACAAAGAATGGGAGTTTCTGATAGAAAGGCACTAGGAACAATATGCTGAGCCTATCAGCCACAAGGATTTTGCAATATTTCAAAATAAAAAACAATGAAGGATATGATGGACACATTGGATAAATTGTACAAAAACCCTAGGCATCCAATAATAAGGTATTTCTAATGAAATGATTATTTAATATGAAGAAGTCGTAGGTGGGTTTTTTTTAGATCATTTAAATGAATTTAATATGATTACTAGTAATCTAATTTATTCAAAAGTGGACTTTGATGATGAGGTTAGGCTCTTATAATCTTGTGCCTACTGCTATAAAGTTGGAATGTCTTGGTCATGGCTGTAAGTAACTCTATCTCTTGGTTCAAACACTCTAAAATTTGATGACGTTGTTAGTGTTATCCTAGTGAGGAAATGTGATTTAAAAAAGCACATGTGAGACATCAGCTAATGTGTTAAACATGAGAACAGGGGAAGAAAAAAAAGGATAGAGGAAAGGGTCAGAACTACTTAGAATCTATATAGGAAGGGTAGATCCAAATATAGACTAGGAAAGATAGAGTGCTGGAATTGTGGAAAGAAAGGACATCTAAAGAAAGATCAAGAGCTCCAAAGGTTTCGCAAGAGATGGAAATTAGGATAAAAATGAGGAAGCAAATCTAATGTGATGTTTTATAAGATGCTTTGATTCTTTCTCAGATAATATTTATGAGTCTTGGGTAGTAGGACTCAACATTCATTTCATTCCACACCCCATAGGAAATGTTTCCTAGATTATGTTCAAGTTGATTATGGACAGGTTCATTTAAGTGATGATGCACCAAGGAAAATTGTTGAATGGGTAAGGTACAAATAAATAAAAAGAATGGAAACCAATGGTTATTGAAAGAGGTAAGAAATTTACCATATCTAAGGGAAAGTCTAATTTCAATAGGGAAGTTTGAAAGTGAAGGTTTTATATCTATATTTGCAGATAAGGCATGGAAGGTCACGGAAAGATCATTAGGTGATAGAAAAAGGAGAGAAGGTAGGTACATTTTTATTTATGTACTAATAATATTGATTCTTATATCTCTTTAGTCTCTAATAAGAGGATACAACATTGTGGAATCATAGGTTTGGACACATGAGTGAGAAGGGATGTAGATACTTCACAAAATAAATTTGTTTCCATATATTAAACAAATTGATTTTTTTTTTTTTTTTTTTTTTTTTTTATGGAAAATAAAAGAGAGTCAGGTTTCTCAGATTTGGAAAGGTAAATAAGAATGGCAAGTTAGATCTTGTGCCTACATATGTATCGGGACCAACTCATGTATCATATCTTGGTTACTCTCATTATTATGTTAATTTTATTGATGACACAACTAGAAAAAAAAAAAAAAAACTGGCTTGCATTCACAGTGACAAATATGTTGTTTTTGATACTTTTAAGAAATGGAAATATTTTGTTGAGAATGCAATAAAGGTTATGTCTCATGTCATAAAATGGAGGTGAATATTGCAGCAAGGAATTTGATGATTATTGTTAACAATACCATGGGATTCATAGAGAGAAGACAATTCTAGGAACACCAAAAGGAAAAATGGTGTGTTAGAAAGGATGAAGAGGACCATCATGGAACGTGCAAGGAGAAGGAGATTGCATGTTGGTTTGCTACAATTTTGGGCAGATGTTGTAGATATTGTTCTTTACTCTTGATAAAACATAGGACCTTCAAGTTCTTGGATGGTGTGGAATTCTAGAGGCATGGATAGGTAAAAGGTAAACTATTCATTTCTCTAAGACTTTTGGTTGTGAATCATTTATCCATACTTTGATAAAGAAAATAAACAAAGCTTAAAAAAAAGAAGTGTACCTTATTGATATGTTGTTAATGTTTTTGGTTATTGATTATGGGATTAAGAAAATCATAAAATAATTAGGAGGAGAGATGTCATATCCAATGAGAATAAGTATAAATATCAATTGCAGGGAAGGAAATATGAATATGAAAAACTAGAATACACATAGTGCTTGTTGAGATCAATGAAAAATAATAAATTCTAAAGGTACCATAAAATCAAAAATTACAACAACATGAGCAAACAAGGCACCTTAAACTCCTGAAAATCTTGTTAGAATATCTACCATTTTATGTTGACCCCCTGAACGATACTCTCCAATGTATTATTTATTTTTTACCAATTCTAGTGAACTAGGAGGTTATGAAGAGTCAATGAAAGTAGACACCAAAAAATAAGTGGGAGAAAGGAATGAAAGAGGAAATGGACCTCTTCGTAAATAAACAGACTTGGGATTTGGTTTAGTTTCTTATAGGAAAATGATCGTTGTAGAATAAATGGGTTTAAAGGTTTAAGGAAGAAGATGCAGGAAAAAAATTGTACAAGACTAGACTTGTTGTTGTGGAAAGGGTTTGCACAAAAAGAAAGGTATAGATTTTAAAGAAATATTTTCTCCTCTTGTTAATATGACTTTAATTAGGACTATTTTGAGTCTCATGGAAATACACATTTCATCTTGAATAGTTGGATGTAAAAACAACTTTCTTCATGGGGATTTGAGGGAAGATATTTATATGCAACAGTCACATGGGTTTGAGGTCAAAGGAAAGGATAATTTGGTATGGTGGCTGAGTAAGAGATTTTATGGGCCTTCCTAAAGCAAGATCCAAAGTAATGGTATTTGAATTTTGATAAGTTTATGACAACACAAGGTTATAGTAGCGTCATTCCGATCATTGTGTTTATTTCCAAAGGCTAGAAAATGGAAGCTTATTATTACATTTTCATATTCAATGTAGATGACATGCTTGTTGCACAATCTAATATGCATGATATAAATGTTATCAATAAGAAATTAGATAATTCATTTGATATGAAGGATTTGGGTTTTGCAAAGAAAATCCTTTGGTATGAGAATAAATAAGAGATAGGAAAAATCGGAAATTGACATTGTCTCAGGTGAGTACATAGAGAAGGTGTTGGAGTGGTTTAGAAATTTAATGAAAAACCAAATAGATACCTTTTGGCCATCCATTTAAAATTAGCTATGTAAATGTATCCCAAGACATAGGAAGATATATAATACATTTCCAGGGTCCCCTATTCATCAGTAGTTGGCAACTTGATGTATGTGATCATTTGCACAAGACCAAATGTTGCACATGCAATGGGAGTTTTGGACAGTATATAAAACAATATAGGTAAAGAAACACTGGGAGGAAGGAAGTGGATTATTAGGTATTCGGGAGGTAATTTCTACTCCATGAATTAGTTTTGGAGGTCTCCGAGACCGTCGAGGGATATAAGCAGAGATATATGGTAGGTGATAAACATAGAAGGGGGAGCACCACAGGTTATATTTTTACTGTAGGTGGAAAATAATAAGTTGGATTTCAAAATGCAAAAGGTTGTTCTTGCACTTTAAACAATGAAAGCATAGTATGTTACAATTAAGAAAGGGCTAGTGTAAAGAAATGATTTCGCTATAGAGGTTTAAGGAGGAATTGAGAAAGAAGCAGTGAGAATAGGAAGGTTGCACTGTGATAGAAAGAGGAAATTCATCTGTAAATAACCCAAACTTCCACTCTAAGTATCAATACATCCAAATCAAAAAGCCATTTCATGATCCGCCTGGAAGAGATCCATCTGGAAGATGGACATTTGGAATTGGAAATAATACATGCTAGCCAGAATCCTGCAAACATGTTACAATAAAGGAGAACTGTGGAAAAAAAAATTGAGTCTTGCCTGCTTCTTTAGCTGGCCTCCTCCCAAACATGCAGGTGAAGATGATAAATTTTCCAGCCACATAGGTCGACTGAGACCTTAAGATGTACAAACAACAAATGGAGCTTTAAGGTGATTAGTCCTGGCGGGATATTGTTGGCTGTGGAGTCTCCTGCTATCTTTATGACTGGGGATAAGTTTGTTTCAACCATGCTTGGAATTCATTCCCTAACATGGGGTGAGGGGGTATCCCCCCCACACAAATTTTGTTATAGGGGTCTAGGGGAGGTGACAACAATTTTTTTATCCCCCTTGGTGGGGATTCAGGAAACACTCTCGAAGCGAAATTTTGGGAAAATGACCTTGTAAAATATTGTAATTTCCAAATCCAATATGGACTATTAATTATAAGGTCACAGATCCGGTTGGTAGAAGTTGTTTGGGGTTTTTTTCCTAGAAGGGAAACCCTTTATGAGGGAATTGTATTAAGGCTATGTATTATTTTTTTGAATATTGTATTCTCGAGAGGAGACTATGAGAGAAACAAGACAAAGTTACAACATGCATGTTGTAGGCCATCCGCTCATTTTGGCCGGATAATAAAAAGGGAAGGACTTGGAAAATTATCCGTGGATCGAGTCACACTGGGTGAACCATGTATCTGTGGTTCTCTATTGTATTGTGTATATTTTGTGTTTTTATTCCCAGATTTGTTTTATTTTGTTTTTCGTGATCCTGTTTTTCCAAGAGTGTGTGAAGAAGAGATACTTATGTTTGAGAGAAGAGTAAAAAGGAGGAGCACAAAGGGGTATGAGAGGATCCTTTGAAAGGGCCAAAGATTGTGGAAGAGAAAGCATCAAGCATAAGTCCTAAGGTGGGATATTAAGGATTGGGAGAAACTTCGTCGTAAAGGAATGTATGGTCATGATCCGCTTGGTATTGGATATTTATCTTGGTCATAGATCAAGATAGTTCATTCGGGTTTTGAGTAATCAGGGAGTTATTATGAACTCGAATATCAAGAGCTATTGATCATTGCAGATCAATCCTAGTTGTCTATCAGTGTAGTTCATTTAGGGTATTGAATTGTCATTGGGTTGTACAACCCCTAAATCTGAGAGCCATTGATATAGGGAGTGCTAGATCTAATCACAACCATTGGTTGGGGCATTGAGTATTTTCCCTGAGATATAATCTAGGTCATTGATCAAAGTTGAAAATTCAGAGGAATATATTATGTTGGAGTTTCAGCATCTCGAAATTCAAGAGTCGTCGATTTGGTGGAGTCCATATTTAATAAGGACCATTGATCCTCAAATCCAAGGGAAGTGCTAATAGTCATCCGATTGTAGAGAAAACAAATATGACTGTTAAAAGGCCAAAGCAAGTGGAAGGACAGGATAAGACCTGCGATGTCTCCAGCTTAGGACCCATGACTATAATTAGAAGTGCTTGTAATGGGAATTTTCGAAGAGAAACTCTGAAGTAGAACCTTTTTGGCCAACACTTAGTTCTGGCCTATGGTCACATGCTATTCCATCGAGATAAAAAGGGATAGTGCCTATGGTTTTAGTCAAAGGAGAAAGGGGATTTTTTTAAAGTAACCAATGGGATTTTTTGGGTCTTGCAACAAAATGAAAGGGTTTGTGTGTGTCAACGAAGGATGCAACAAGGATCTGAGAGCCATTTCGTCTCCTGTGTAAGATCTAGAGACCATGAGGTCATAACGCATTTGCATCAAATTGGCTATTGGATTATTCTTGTGCAAAGAAGAAAGGTATGGTTTTGATTATGTCTTAGGTGTATTTCGTGTCAAGGTCATGCATGTAACCTTTTATTATGAAATGAATAAGACAAAAAGAGAGAAAGAAAAAAGGAATGTTGGTTTCCCCCATTTGGGCTCCAAGGTAAAACATCCTCATGGTACCGTGTTTTTCTTTGTCATTTATTTCTAGCTTAAATCTTTCTTCCTCCTCTTCCTATAGGGATTAGTCCGAAGCAAAAATTTCCTAACATGCATTAGGAGCTTGGTTTAACAACCTTGCATTTGAGCTAAAACCCAATTCTAGTAAGAGTTGAAAGTCAAATATCTTTATTGGTGTTCTTAAAGAATGACAAGTACCTCGAGAATAGATCAAAAAATTCAATCTCTAGACTTTTGAGCTTTGGAAGCTTAAATTGAATATCTCCTTGAATCTGCTTGTCCGTGTACCCATTTTGACAAAGGGCTTTGAGGGAATAATAGGAGAAACTTGAGTGAAGGGAAAGCCGTATGACTCGACTATGTATTTTATATTTGATGTTGTTGAATGTCTCTAGTGAAGACTTAGCCAAGAAACTATGGGAAAAGTTGGAAGTTTATACATGCTTGAAATCCATGGTAACAAGTTCTTAGAAATAAATTGTATCTTCCGAGGATGATGTTGGGTGTTATATTTGACTCGTTTTCCAACCTGGGCCTCTTTTACCATGAAACCGATAATTTTGGCCTTCTACTTCTACCTAGATTTGGGATACAACAAGTGTAAATAATTAAGTTGTTAATTGATATTAAATCTTGTTTTCTTCTGGTAAATAATGTTAAGAGCTATTTTGTACAACCCCCAGGGGCGCCTCTCACCTCGGTGTTCCATGAAAATGAAGGTTCCATGAGGTTTCGAACTAACTCCCAACTTACCTTGTGTACGCTGTATAAGTCACACTGGAGGTTATAGTGGTAGCGTTGGATAACACGGCCATGTAATGCGAGCATCGCTCCTAACCAGTTTTTGATTCCTACCGTATTAAAATATATATATATATATATATATAAATAAATAAATAAATAAAATAAAAATAAAAATAAAATAAAATGATAAGAGCCATTTTCCTTGCAAACCACTACAATCTAGTTACTACAAGACCCTCCTACTCTACTTCATGGATATTACATGAATTACAGGTTGGCATATCTCCACTCATTCTAAGGGAGATTTTTCATTTGGAGATACTTCACCAATACCAAGAGATGGTGATTTATATATATTTCCATACCTAAGACATTCAACAACCAAAGGTCAACGATATTCAAATTCTATAGTTAGTTATTACAAGAAATCTGTAGGAAGTTATTATAGGAAATATGTTGGTAGTTATTACAGGAAACCGATGGGAAGTTATTACAGGAAATCCACATTTCACTCATAGAATTGGGGATTTGAATCCATAAGTGAGGAACGAGGATCAACTTATCAAAAAATCAAGTACCAATCTAGAAGATCAAGAAAAATCTATGTCAAATGACAACGCTATAATGGAGATCTAACCCATTTTTCATGTAATCCATTTTTGAAAACAAAGTGTATTGAGGAACACTCAATTTTCTCGTAATGAATATAAAATATGAGAAACAAATCATAGGGATTTAGTGATAATATGGTTATGAACTTGAACATATATTGGAATTGTTTATATTTTCCTTACATTCAATATAAGGAAATTCCGAGTTATCTTTTGTGCTGAAGTTCTCTTTTGTTTCTGATTTTAATTGAAAACATATCCAGGAGGGCCCCCTAGTATGTGTTGTTTTTATATTTAAGCAGTGTGTGTGTGTGTGTATGTGTGTGTGTGTGTAAATACTTCCTCTTATTTTCTTTCATACTCATTACTATTTCCTGTGATTCAATGTAACTTCATGCAGATGCATAAATTTAGTTCACAGACTATGGTGCTTTGTGTATGGTGAGTAATCATTTAGGATGGTCATGTAAAGGAAGTTTAACAATTGAATTCTCTTTCATCTACTGCACTATACCAACAGCTATCACAAAATATACTTAAAATGATTCTGTAACTTTCTTATTTTCACATTTCATTTTAGTATTGGATAGATTTAGTTTTTCTCTAGCTAACCTTTTACTCACATTTAGAAATATTCCTTTATGGTTTCAGAACCTATTTGACCAAGACAAAGTGAGTTTGTAATAAAGAATACAATGACCTATTGT
>SNQJ01S0247822.1:0-13037 GCA_010110895.2 Picea sitchensis
AATATGAGTTGGTATCTATGTTGTGAAGTTGAAAGAAAAATGTCCTCTTTTGATGTAGCTACAAAGCAACCTATTGAAGAAAAAATGATTTCGGGACTTGTATATTCTTTGAAGCTACACAACAAAATAAAAAAGATCAAGAAGTTAAAAACATAGCTTAAAGAGCTCAAGTTATTGGATCAAGACATTAAAAATGAAAACAAGTGTTGAGAAATAACATGGTCAGACTTCAGAAAGAGAATGAACAATTGGAGATTGAGAAGAAGAAACTAGCAAAACAGGTCATGAAGTGGTATGTTAGAAGCCAACGTGTGATGATGGAGAATAAAATACTGAAAGTTAAAATCCTTAAGCATAAAAGAAGAATCAAGCTCAAGCTTCAACATCTAGCATTGATATCTTAATCAATGCTACAACCCATCTGTGAAGCCCAATCTCAAATTCAAATTTTTGCAAGATTTTTTTAAGAGAGCAAATAATTTTTGAAGATATGAAGGAATTATTGAGGAGCATAGAGTTTTTTGTTGCATGAGGACTTGCAACACCTTCTGCATGGGGGAGATGTTGTGTCCCTAAATTTCCACTTTTTTTTATCACTCTTTGTTATGTATTTTTACCTTTAAACCCTCACTATAAACCTCATTACTCTATCTTTTTGCTACATCCTCATCATTATCTACAATATATGTGTGCCACGAAGGAATCTAAGGTATTAATGTCTAAATCTACATTTTTCACCTTTTTGGTATACAATTTAAGTTGGATTTTGTTTTGCTAACGCATTGTCATAGTCAATCAAATCCCACAGTAGAAATTTGATTGTGTAATAGTCATAATCCGATAGTAGATTCGATGATTTGGATGGTTGCACAATTCCAAGAGGGAAATCACCACTTGGAGGGGGTTTCTAATTCCCCGGATATGATCGTGGGTTCTTCAAACTTATCTGAGCACAAACAGGGAAAGAAACACAAGGTGGTCAAGTGACAAGCAAAACATTGCACTAAACCCTGGTATCTTGAGACAACTCAGTAGAAAATCGAATCTAGACCACATGAGGAATTTCATGTATCCTATCATGAAATTCCTAACACTAGGAGGACAAATTTGGTTGGCACCTATCAAGGAGAATCCAACACACTGTTCTTGAGATTCCTTTGTTCTTCATTTTCTGTTGTGATTATTGAAATCTGTGTGTCATAGCACACATCCACATATGTGTATGTAAATCATTATATAAACAATAGTTTCAAGAGCTTAGGATGGACATCTATCTGACATTTTAAGAACAATTTTTGTAACAATTGATTTCAGAGTTTGATACAAATTGTTGGTTTTTCAATTTATGTGTTAATTATTTTGAGTGGTGTTGATTATTTGTTAGTTTTGTAGTTCTCTTGCAACATGGCATGAGCCAAGAAGGTCCCTATGAGCATTGATATATGTTGCAACTATTTAAATTAGATTTCATTTCATGCACAATCTTTCAATTTGATTTCATTTGTTTTATGTTGTGTGATAGTCATATTTACAAATTATTTTAATGAATGTATTTTCCATAAGCTGCAAAAATATCCATTTATAAGTTGCCATTGAATGAATTATTTGATCAAGATCATAGAATTATTTTGAACTTTGATGAATGCAAGACTATGACATGCTGATAAATACTATAATTCAAATAGATGACAATTTTTCATAACTGGAAATATTCATGTAGTGTTTCATTTTTGTTTTAATTTTTAGACAATTAAAGGTTTTCTGCAAGTAGTATTTCATTTAGAGAGTTAAAAGAAACTAAATCTTGCACATATGGTGTATGCACTACATGATCCAAGTGGATATTGGTGGCCACCCACCTATTCCAACTGGCTCCTTTTGACAGTTTTAGTTCAACACATTCTTATGTAATTCTTTGTAATGGTGGGTTCTAGACTTTCGGGGTTGTATGAATCCCTACACAACTACCAGGTGGATATTGGTGGATTCCCACCTAATCCAACTGGCTTATTTTGGAATTTTCATGTCAGTACATCTTTCTGTACTTCCAGGGCTGTTTTAGGGCCCTAAACAATGTTTTTTTTTGGCTTACCACAGCCAAATTGAAGACGAAATCATAGTTTGATGGGATGATGTGTAGTTCTCGAAAATAACTTTCCAACAGGCTATCACGCGCCTAAAACATAGGTCGTATGCAAAAGTTATGAGCTCGGGAAGTTGAGGTACCAACTTACCCATCGGGGCCCACATAACTTTTGGCGTTTCATCTCCTAGGGTTAGGTTTTTGGATGTCTATGGTTTTGGCATTCATGAATAATGTTAAAAAGGAATTTGGAGCCTCATTGTAATCATTTTTCTCAAACGGATGCACGTTGCAACCACATCTCTTCTTAGAGATAGCTACGACCATTCGAGCAAGTTGTTTTCAGTTCTGCAGTTTTACAATTTCAGCCTATTTTATTTATTCAATAGAAGTTATTGTTCACTGAATATCTGTTGTTGTTCTTCGTATCTCTATGTTATTGTATTTATTTTGTTATTCATTTTGTTTCTCTCGTAAATCCATATTAGTGGTACCATAGTGGTCTTCTCTTCATTTATTTTTCTTTGTGCATGTCCCCGACAAGCTCTGGGTACAAGAATTTGGGACTCGTACCAATCGAGCCTTTGCAAGATGAGCCACAGCGAGCCCAACAACAACCCATGGCGGACATAAAGAAATATGATGGAGCCAAAGATCCTTCTAAAAGTTTTCTCGAGGAAGCCCTTGCACGACAAAGGAACTAAATGATGGACAACTTTGCACAGATCCTTCGATGACTACCCACATGAGACACATCTTCATCAAGCGGCCATGAAACACCCTTCAAGGTACAGTTAAATTTTGATATTCCATTTTTTGAAGGATTGATAGATGTAGATGCTATAGATAAATGGATGAATCTGCTCGAAGGGTATTTTTCGGTCCACAATTTTTTCGATAGGGAAAATATTACTTTTGCACTCCTCAAGGATGTCCCCCATGTTAAGGACTGGTGGTATACTTACTCTGAATAAAGGGCCATAGAAGAATCTATAATATTTTCAATCACCCCCAAATGGGATTCCTTCAGAGATGCCATTAAAGAACAATACTACCTTGTTGTAAGCTACGAGGACCAATACACAAGATGGACAACCCTGCGTCAGGAATGGGACCAGACAATGCCATATTTCACCAATATTTTCCATACCCTGTGCACCAAATTGGGTATCAAAGACTCTGAACGACATCTGGTGCTGAAATACCATGACTTTCTGCATAGATACATTCAAACAAAAGTGGATTTTCTGGGCATTGCATCATTGGGTATGACTTATAGATATGTTGTCAAGATCAAGCATAAATTTAAGCAGAAGAGGTGAGAGTTTGGATTTTCAAACTCCTCACGGCCAAAGAAGGGAAAATGCG
This sequence comes from Picea sitchensis, assembly GCA_010110895.2. NCBI lineage: Eukaryota > Viridiplantae > Streptophyta > Pinopsida > Pinales > Pinaceae > Picea > Picea sitchensis. The sequence continues at coordinate 3,452 of SNQJ01S0247822.1, forward strand.
GCCCCAACTTACAAAGCAAGGGACATAGGAAATATGGCCACTCTCAGGAAAACCAGTCTAAGCTTCAACGCAAGAAGGGTAATGATAAGTTGAAGAAGGACATGGGAAAGGGGTGTGAATATCATAAAATCCCTTGGAACAACACCGAAGAATGTCTCTCCAAGTAGTCATTGGTGGTCGAGCTGAAATCTTCTGAGTCAGAGGCATATTCTGACTCCAAATCAAATCCAAAAGGAGGGAAGCGGATTATCGATGCCGAACCCATCGCCATTGTCGCTGTTAGAAAAACATGACCGCGAAGCAATAAAATAAAGCAAATGAGGAAATAAAACACAAAATATATACAATATAATAGAGAAATAGAGATATGTGGTTCAACCAGTGTGGGCTACATCCATTAGAGAAATTTCCAGGACCTTCCTTTATTATTATACAAAAAATGAAGGGATACGACCTACAACACACCCGCTGTAACTTCCTCTTATTTTTCTCACAGTCTCCTCTCTCAGAATACAATATTCACACTAATACATAGCCACAATACATTTCCCTCATAAAGGAGGGTTTCCTTCTAGGTAAAAATACCCTAACATAACTTCTACTGTTAGATTTGCAAACTTATAATGAACGATCCATATTTACTATGAAATTACAATATACATTTACAAGGATTTTTTTCCTTCAAGGACTTCACCCCTGAACCCCCGTTGGGAGCTCTCTTGCCCCCAAACCCTACAGGAGGGGCAAGGCCCACATGCACTCCCCCATGTGGAGGAGTGTACATTCTTCTAGGGTGTAAAGTCTTCATGGGGTATAAATATGGTGGAAAACAAAGGCCTATGAATCAGGAAGATAATCAGGCTCCACAACTAACAATCTCCCACTTGGATACTAATCTCAAGAAATCCACAACTGTTGTATTTGCTGGACTATGATCCTTCTTGGACCAAAATGAAACTGAGCAGGAACTCAGTTTCTCCCTGGTTACTCCCTTTGTTAACATGTCTGCATGATTTTGGCTAGTGTGTATATTTTCCAACTTCAAATGTCCATCTTCCAAAATGGATCGTATGAAATGGCACCTCAGTTGTATATGCTTAGTATTCGAATGGAAGGATAAGTTATTTGCAAGATGAATGACACTCTCACTGTCACAATACAACCTACTATTCTCTTGCTTCTTTCTCAATTCCTCCATAAACCTCTATAACCAAATCATCTCTTTACTAGCCTCTGTAGCAACAACATACTCTACCTCTGTTGTTGAAAGTGCAACAACCTTTTGCAGTTTCAAAATCCAACTTAATGTTGTTCCACCTATAGTAAAAGCATACCCTGTGGTGCTCCTCCTGCTATCTTTATTACCTGCCATATATGAATCAGCATATCCCTGTAGAACAATGTTTGAACCTCCAAAACATAATGCAAGAGTAGCAGTACCTCTCAAATACGTGAGAATCAACTTTACTGCCTCCCAATGTTCTTTACCTGGATTGTTCATATACCTGCTCACAACTCCCATTGCATGTGCAATATCTGGTCTTGTGCAAACCATCACATACATCAAGCTACCAATTGATGATGAATAAGGGACCCTGGACATGTATTCTATCTCCTCATGTGTCTTGGGACACATTTCCTTAGTTAATTTTAAATGGCTGGCCAAAGGTGTACTAACTGGTTTTGAATTCTACATTCTAAACCTCTCCAACGCCTTCTCTATGTACTCACCTTGAGACAATGTCAATTTGCATTTTTCCTGTCTTTGTTATTCTCATACAAAGGATTTTCTTTGCCGCACCCAAATCCTTCATCACAAATGAATTAACTAATTTCTTCTTGAGCACGTTTATATCCTGCGTATTAGACCCTACAACAAACATGTCATCTAGATACAATAGTAAGATAATATAACTTCCATTTTCTAGTTTTTTAAAATAAGCACAGTGATCAGAATGACATCTACTATAACCTTGTTCTGTCATAAACTCTTCAAACTTCAAATACCACTGCCTTGGAGCTTGCTTTAGGCCATACAAGCTCTTCTTCAACCTGCATACCATATTTTCCTTCCCTTTAACCTCATACCCCTATGGCTGCTACATATAAATCTCTTCCTCCAAATCCCCATGGAGGAAAGTTGTTTTTATATCTAACTGTTCAATATGAAAATCTTCTACTGCCACAAGACTTAAAATAGTCCCAATTGAAGTCATTTTAACAACAAGAGAAATATTTCATCAAAATCTATACCTTTCTTTTGTGCAAACCCCTTTACAACAAGTCTATCCTTGTATCACTTTTTGCCTCCATATTCTTCCTTCAACTTGCAAACCCATTTATTTTGTAATGCTCTTTTTCCTGCAAGAAACTGAACCAAATCTCGAGTCTGGTTATTTACCAGGGAATCCATTTCCTCTTTCATTCCTTGCTCCCATTTATTTTTAGTGTCTACCTGCATTTCCTCTTCATAACATTCTGGTTCACCAGAATCAGTCAACAATAAATAATACAATGAGGGAGAGTATCGTTAAGGGGGTCTACTTAACCTGGTAGATCTTTTAAGAACACTTGCAGGAGTTTGGGGTACCTATTTGTCATGTTGTTGTACACTTTGATTTTATGGTACCTTTGGAATTTATTTTTCAGTGGTCTCATCAAGCACTGTGTATTCTGGTTTTTGTTTTTTCTGTTTCTTTCCCTGCAACTGATCTTTGTACATGACCTTCTCATTGAATATGAAATCTCTACTCCTAATGATCTTGTGATTTTGATAATTCCATAAGCGACAACCCAAATCATTAACGCTGTATCCAATAAAGGTCCAACTTTACTATGAAATTACAATATACATTTACAAGACAATTTTTCCTTCGGGGGCGTCACCCCTGAACTCCTATCGGGGGTTTGCTTGCCCCCAGACCCCACAGGAGGGGAAATCCCCCCTTGCAATCCCCCATGTGGAGGAGTGTACATTCTTTCAGGGTGTAAAGTATTCATGGGGTATAAACACAACTGAAAACAATGCCCTCTGAATCTGGAAGATAATCAGGCTCCACAACCAACAATCACTACCACCAAAGTCCAACCAAGGAGACCAAATGAAATAGAGGAAAGGGAACACCTCTTTCACTCATAGATGTGGGTAAAGGTGGCTCCACTTCATTTAATTTTCGATAGCGATAGTCTGAAGAACCAAAACTCAGAAGAGGTCGTCAAGGGTTGGACCTACCGATGAAATTGCACTCGCATCCCTACACCATCGGTTGGCTTCACCAAGTAAGAGATCTTCACGTCAGCCCAAAATGTCATCTACCCTACGGTATCAAACCCTTCAAATATGAGGTATTGTGTGATATTTCTCCCCTTGAAGTTGGTGATGTTCTTTTAGGACAACCATATTTGTGGAAGAGACATGCTGTGTATGAGTCTAGACCCCACAATGTTATTAATACTCTGCATAGAAAATTGTACAAGATACCAGAGGTAGTGCCGCTACCACTATTTCTTTAATCTCAGCTAAGAAATGCAGTAAGGTCATTTCACAGATCGTGAATTTCGTCTTCTTCGTGATCCATGATCACAGTAAGAAAAAGGTCGTCGCCACATCCGTGACCTCTTCATAGAGCCTCTCTTTGGAGCATAAGAAAGTGGATGAAATCGTTGAAGAGTACAGATACATCTTCTCCTCACCCACCGGGGTATCGAAGCACTACCAAGTCAAGCATCCAATTGATCTAACCCCCGATGCACCTCTGCCTGATGGTCCAGTTTATCATCACTCACTGATGGAAAATGATGAAATCAAGCGTCACATCCAAGAGTTGCTTCAAAAGGGGCACATCAGACCTAGATCCTCCCCTTGTGGAAGATCGATTGTACTGGTGCAGAATAAATACAGGACCTGGTGGCTCTGCATTGATTACAGAGCATTAAACAAAATCATAGTCTAGAACCAATACCCAATTCCCTGATATGATGACCTTCTTGACCAACTCAAGGGGGCCAAGTTCTTCAACAAGATTGACCTAAAGTCTAGCTACCACCTGTTGGGCGCAGTCCTATTTTGAGGAGATGTTATTTTTGGAGGAAAAACCCATAATTTGAAAGAGACAATTGGAAGGAAAATCAACATGGAGGAGGAAAGCATGCAAGGTGCGCATGTAGGAAAATCTAACCACATTGGGATTAGGGTTTTTGTAAGAGAATGTAACAACTATTAAGTTGATAATTAGGATATATATCTACCTAGGAGGTCTAGGTCAGGTATGGGAAGTGATCTAATAAGTTTTTTAGAATAAGTAATTCGAAAAGGATTAGTTATTGTAATGGTTTTGAGATCTGATACTATTTTGTAAGATGTTTAGTTGTAGGAGAGTAAGGGAGCGGGACCTCGAGGGTTAGATTGCAGGATGAGGAGCTTGGTGTGATCTAGTCAACCTCATAGAGGTTATGGAGTCTGTTCTTTATATTTCTATTTGAAGACATAGTGCACGTGGCGCCAATTATTTAGATAACCATAATAAAAGAGCCTAAGAGCCAGATCTTTGTGGACGTAACCCAGGAGGGGGTGAACCATGGTAACATCTGTTTTATGTGATGTATTGATTGCATATTTCCCTTCTGCTAGTAATTAGACTATGAATGAATAATGTTATGTGCTAGATATGTTAGAATATATGTATCAACTCAATAGGTGAATGCATATCAAGGATAATAGACATAAGAAACAGATCAAGGCCTAAGAAGATAAAATAAGATCTCCGATCCCCACTCTTTCCCAGACTGCAAGCATCTGAGCATTGTAGTAAACCATAGAACTATCTTGGGTGAGATCGCGTAGTACACTCTATGTGTTGTGTTGCCTTCTTGGTTACTAGGAGGGTCGATAGTTTTAGAGGGCTTTGTTGGAAGCTTGTTCATATCTGAACCTGGGTCAGCCCAAGGAGTAGTAAGAGAGAGTAGTAATCAACAAATGGTTTCATTGCTGGCTGGAACTGATGGGATTGAGTGAGGTGGATCCAAGTAAGAATTGCACAAAAAATGAGAGTATAGAAGGGGATGTTCAAACCATGGAATCCAACGAAGGTGGAGATTGAAATCTGGTTGAAAACAAAGGAGCTTAAGTTTGTGCATAAGGATAACATAAACCCTAAGTTAACACCATGAAAATATCTAGATAAGTATTTGTTTAGCGACTTGCATGAGGACTTTTCCTATGATTTCCCACATGTGTTATAGAAGTGGCTATTGGTGTTGAAAGACAACCACCCTACGAATCGAATTAGAAAACTCGAGTGGAATCCTGTGGAGATCACATCTACAAAAATTTAACAACAAATTCATGCGCATAGTAGATTTCTAGTTAGAGAGTATTGTTGCAGGATTTATCACAAAATTTGTAGTAGATACCGCAAGGTCCTACAATGAAACTGAACAAGAATTTATAAAAGGACCCAGAGGTAGGTATATCAGATTGTTGTATACTGCCATCAAGATTTTACTGTATAACAAAGGTGTAATGACTATGGCATCAGACAACTAAACTTCCCTGTGTGCATGGAGGAAGCATTAACAAGCGGTGGAGAAATGGATGAAGAAATGGATAAGGGAAAGAAGCAGGAGGCCATGGACCTAATTATGATGGATGGATATCAGATCAAGTAGATCATGGAAATAACTGGAAAAACTCATAGTGGAGTACCCTACCAATATAACATGAATAATAAGAAGAGAGCCATAGTAGATAGAGAAGGATTGGTTAGTGATGAAGAAAAGGTAGAGGATTTCTGGGCTGTGGAGCAGATTGAGGAAATCCTATGCGCAACATATGAAAGGAAGATAAGAGGTCCGAGGGAAGGAACATAAAGAATAATTCCTATCCATGTCAGTGTCACTATGGAAACCATAACCTCATGTGCAACTAATACACCAGAAATAACACCACCATTTAGACAACCAAATTTTAGTGGAAGAAAGACAATAGGAAGTGCGCCCAATCAAGGAGTAGCGACTCCAGGAGCCAGTTCATAAAGTAGTAGTCAAGTATCTACACCGCGCGGAGGTACTAGTTCATCATCATTCAGGATGGAAGAATATGATCCCACCATCAGGTTACCAAAATTCAAGGGAGAGGCATCGGAGGACCCTGTAAAGGACTTGTTCATCTGTGAGAAGATCTGGGAAGCAAAACAGATCATAGATGAGGATACAAAACTTGTGCAGTTAACTATCACGCTAAGAGACAACACACTAGACTAGTACATGAGCCTAGCTGTAAACAGTCCACTAGGAACAATAAGGATGATTGGAGATTTCAAAAAACTACTGATAAATGAATTCTAAAAGCCAAGTTCATAGGATCAGTACATGAATGAGATTCTTGAAATCAGGCAGAAACTAGGTGAGTCTGTTTGGGAGATCGACTAGAGATTCAAATGATTGAAGGGTAAGTTGAAGTATGTCATGAATGATATGCAACATAGACATCTATTTGTGAATTCACTGCTACCACATTTTAAGTACTCGTTGAGACAACAAAAGTTTCAAACTCACATAGAGACGTTGCAGGAATCCCTACAACTAGAAGAGAACTGGTATCAAAAGATAGATCCAACAATAGAGGAGTTGAAGGAGGATCTAAAGAACCTCACATTTCAACTAAACCAGAATAAGAGCAAAGAGAAAAGAGAAGTTTTTTGGTGTACCACATGCAGGATGGAAGGACACCACAGTAATGAGTGCCCAAATTTCACGCAGTACATGGAAACATGACTACCAAACCCTTTGTCAACAAGAGGACCATGGTTTGAGATATGCAAGACACGTGGACATGAATCATATCATTTTCCAATGATTCGAAAGTATCAGACAGTACCTAAGATTTCATATTTCAACTTTGGCAAATCAATGGGTCATGATGACAAAGATTGTAGGACAATGGAATTGATGCAGGAAAGAACGTCAGACACCTATAGGGTGCTGACAGAAATGATGATAGGAAAAGATTCACCTTATTTTAACTAGGTACCACCTCCATACAACACTGTGCAACAATAGTACAACACTGTACATCCTCATTATAATAACACACAACCATAGTATAACCCCGCACAGTATAATCATGTGCCTCAGTACAAGGCACCACGAGTAGATTGAGGTGGATACAGAGGTGGAGGAGGAGGTAGAGGAGGATTTGGAATATTAAAACATCCAGTCATGTGACACAACTTCCAACAACGAGGACAATATGCAAGGGAATGTCCACTTCCACCTACGACATGTATGTATTGTCGCACAACAGACCATGATATAGAGGACTGCCCAACAATATTGGGGAAGATTCGAGAAAAAAGTAATAAGAATAATCAGAATGTTCAGTGGATTTCTGCAGAGGTGAGGGATGATGGAATAAATATCAACATAGTCACACGAGGAGGTGCTAATATAGGAGCTAACGCAGTAAGACAAGATCCAACACAACACCAATGGGTGAAGAAGAATACTGAACCACATAAACAATTCAATGCGAGGAAAGAAAAATAAATATTCAAGGAGGAAAGACATGAGTTCCTCAAGAAAGATTTTGCATCTACATCAACCTTGCAGCATACTCAGAACGTACCAATGTACAAAATTCCCTCCTTAATGGACCACACCAGGGAAGTAACACCTATAGTGCAATTAAGTACCATAAATAATTTTCTACAATGCTGTGTTAAGCTACTGAATGACCAATCATCTGTTAAAATTTTGAAAAACATGTTAGAAAGATGTAACAGAGAGGTAGAGGCAAATTTAGAGCAGAAGATAGTCAATCACCTCCATTCAAGAAGGAGAACAAGCAGAGAATTCAGACTGAATGCCAACATTGGATATTTCAATATGGGAGACATTATATTAGATTTAGGCTATGAGGTCAACATCTTACCTAAGAAGACATGGAAATGTATGGGAGCACCCACATTAGGCTACTCACATGTCCAATTGAAGCTAGCAAACCAACACAAATTTCTACCAATTGGAAGACTTAAGGGTGTGACGGTAGATCTGGATGGAGTGCACACTAAGGGAGATTTTGAAGTGATAGAAATAGTAGATGGTACAACACCTTATCCAACATTGCTTGGCTTGGATTGGGAGTTTGATAACCAAGCCATAATCAACTTGAAAACAAGTAAGATAACCTTTGAATCAGGAGAATACAGATTCATTGCACCATTATACCCTTCAGAAGGGGAAAGGTTCGTAGAACCAACTTGTCTAGATTTAGAGTAAATAAACCAGTTATACAAAACAACCGTGTGTGAAGAACATTATGTCAACCCAACTGCAGATGGAGTACTCAGCTGGAGGAGCATCACATCATGTGCTTCTAATTTAGATATAGGGCTAGAAAATTGGTAGCAAATATTACATGAAGTGTCCACAATAAGGTGCGCAAGAATAGACTGCGCAATAAGAAGGGTGGGTACATAGATAAGAGAACCTCCCAGTTTTCATGGCATAGATGACTTAGAAGATTTCCTAACAAGATACAAAGATGAAGTGTTAGAGAACTAGAGGCTCTTATCCCTGGCCATTGCACTCAAGGTAACACCTACAAGATGGTGGGGTGCGCACAAAGAGGCAGTTAAGGACTGGTACCAATGTAAGCGACTACTACATATCAGATTCGGTGTAGAACAAGGCAACAATAAAATGCAAATATATGATGGACATGGGACATCGGTAGAAAATTTGGAGAGATGTAGAATATTATGGAGGATGACATCACTAGAGGAATGGCCTCATCACTTCATCCGTACCTTAGAAGAAATTCCAGAAAAATGGTATGTAGACCAGGAATTGCGCAGAGGCACTACAGAAAGGACATCATTACATTAGAACTTTATAGTAAATTTATCATTTGAACATGAGAACCCCAACATGGATTTAGCACCCAAACAAATAAGAGGAGTGATATTTATTAAGGAACCATAGGTTGAACTCATAACAGAGTATCAACAACAGAACAAACAAATAGTCAAAGAGTTACTGTCATGCTATCACGTGGAAGAAGAAGCACCAGAGGAAGATGACCCACACAACATTTATATTACAGAATTTGAAGGTGAAAGAGAGGTGGAAGGCCCATATTTGGAATTAGAAGTATTTGCTTCACCTATAAAATAGAAGAAAGTTAATATTGGGACAATAGATAAACCTAAAATGGCAAGTACTGGAGACTATTGTGATGAACAAACAGTGGAAAGAATAACAGAGTTACTGCACGAGTACAATGACCCATTCCCAACAATATTTACATAGATGAAAGACATAGTAGGAGAGCTAGGAGAGATGAAGATACCTCTCAAACCTGATGCTAGATCTGTCAGACAAAGATCTTATAGACTAAATCCAATATATAAGCATAAAGTGAAAGCAAAAATTGATAGAATGTTAGAAGTTGGAATTATAGAACCAATGGAAGAATCTGAATGGATAAGCCCTATGGTGGTACAAGAAAAGAAACAAGGGGGGATAAGGATTTGTGTAGACTTGAGAAAACTGAATGATGCATGCCTACATGATCCTTTTCCTACCC
>SNQJ01S0247824.1:0-13037 GCA_010110895.2 Picea sitchensis
ATGATGGTGAAGTTAATGTCGAGAAAATTGATAAATGGGTTAGACAGATGGAGGTATATTGTAATGTGCAGGAAATCAAAGATGAGGCAACCAAAATCAGATTGACATCGCTTCTTATTGAAGGCACAACTCTCATCTGGTGCAAAAGTAAGATGCAACATGGAACTCAGCAAGTTTGTAATATTTTTCCATCATGGCATGATTTTATTTCCGCACTTAGAAAATAGTTATATCCTTTGGGATATAAGCTAAAGGATTTAATTGAATGGAAAAGTATTAAGTTAAGAAAAGTATAGTTAGTGCAGGAATATACAAATGAATTTCGTAAGATGTCTTTGATTTAGATGTTCCATTGACTACACAAAAAACTCTTATGAAGTACATAGGAGGTTTGTTTTCTTATATTCGTAATACTGTATTTATGTTTGGAAATACTAATCTTGACGAGGTTTGTGTTCAAGCAATGTATATTGAAGAAGGAAAAAATGGAGTTAGTGTATCAAGGGAATCATCTTCAAAGAAGGATGGAAAAGGAAAAGGGAATGGGAAGAAAGAAAATTCAGTGACAGTGAAGGAAGAGAATCTCTCTTGCAAGCATTGCAAGAAATAAGGGAGTGATAATGAGAATTGTTGGAAATTGCACCCAGAGAAGAGACCGAAGTGGTTCAAAGAGAGGAAAGGGAGGCAAAAAGTTGCAACAACAACATGAACAACAAACTTGGGATCATATTCAGGTGATGAGTCTAAGATTACAGTAGTTGGTTTGACATGTAAAATTGGTGATGGTTTTGATTCAAGAAGTAAATTGTTTCATATAAGGGTCATAATGAAGCATACTAAGATCAATACATTTATAGATAGTGGATCTCAATCTAACTTAATTTTGGAAGAAGTGGTAAGAAATTGGGATTTAAAAATGAGATGCATCACAAACCCTATCCACTAAATTGGATAAGCAAAGATCACAAATTTCCCATAACAAAGCAATGTATCATAAAGTTTGCAATTACATCTAAGTATGTGGATGAAGTAATATGTGATGTGGTGCCACTAGAAACATGTGGAATGGTATTAGGTAGCCCTTATTTATATGATCTCAAATCAATCTTATACAGGGAAGAAAATCAATATCACTTAACTAAAGAAGGAACAAATATGTTGTACATGCCCATCATATTAAAATTCAATCTCTTCTAACAATGGAACAATTAAAGAAGGCAGCTTATGCAAGAAATACACCTAGAATTGTGCCAAGTAAAGCAGTTGATCTTAAGCATGAACATGAGATGGTTGTAGAATGGAAGTTCAATCATACTTTTCTTCAAGATAAGTTAATGGTGTGCAAGCCAGTCAAACATATTGGCTTAGTTTCAGTCATATTTATGATGTTATCGTTGCTAATTTTATCTACATGGATGGTAGTGGCTTCAGTAAGATGTGAACGAGTTGAAATGGATAACAATATGATTTCAGTTGTCATGGTTATTATGCAATTGATTATGATGCAACATGTGCACAGGACAGAGTTTAAAGACAAAGGACAAGTGGAGAATCCTATCCTGCACTTGGTGTCTGGTTAATACCCTTTTGGAGGACCAAAAGGTCTCAGTGGGGAGGAATGATCCAAAATAGATCTAGGAAGGCCAAAATTTCAAAGTTCTCGTAATCAAATGAAACCTATGTCATTACATAGGGCTCATCATGTCGATTCTGACCATATTTTTTTTTTTTAAATGGACACCGTATGCGAAAGTTATCATGTTCTGAAGTTTTTCCCAAACAGGAAAAATGTCAAAGGTCAAATTCAACTGGTCAAAGGTCGTATAGGTCAAATGGACATGATGATGTCAGCAGGGTGAGGTGGAAGCACTAGGAGATGACACATGTCAGTCATTTTTGGCATTTTCAGAGGTGACTAGGCCCAATAAAAAAGTGACACGTGGCACTATATGGAAGTGACGCGTGGAATTGTATGGAGGTGACACATGGAACTATACAGAGGTGACATCTAGAACTGTACGGAGGTGACATGTGGCACTATATAAGAGTTTGACATGGAAATGTATAGAAGTGACATGTGGCATTGTACGAAAGTGACACATGGAATTGTACAAAGGTGACACATGGAACTATACAGAGGTGACATCTAGAACTATACAGAGGTGACATGTGGCACTGTATAGGAGGTTGACGTGTCACTGTACAAAAGTGACATGTGGCACTATATGGAAGGTTGATATGGCACTGTATGGAGGTGACATGTGGCACTGTACAGAAGGATGACGTGGTAGTATGGATATTGACATGGCAGCTGACTGGGAAGGATGACATGGAAGTACAGATGCTAACATGGAAGTATGGATGTTGGTGTGGCAGCTGACTTGGCAAGATTACATGGTAGTATGAATGTTGATGTGGAAGCTAACTGGGTAGGATGACATGGCAGTACAGATGATGACGTGGCAACTAATTGGGTAGGCTAATGTAGCATGCTAATGTGGCTCGGGCCAATTACGAGGTGACACGTGGCCCAATGAGGAGGTGTCACATGGCACCTTCTGGAAGGTCAAAGTGGTTTGGCAGTTTCAACAAAATCTAGCGCTTACCACCAAATATGACGAAATCACGCTAATTTTAGTTAATTGTTGCTAAGTTGGGCTAGCTGTCGCTAAATTTGGCGGAGTCTCGCTTATGTAGTCGGGCACAAAAATCGAGAAAAAAAAATTGGCACATAGTTCGAGACGGTACGAACTTGTTGAGATCAATTCCCACTTCCAGAATTTCCCTCCCCTTCTCTATTTTCCCAAATCCTTTTTTCCTTTTCTTTTCCCTCTTCCATACTTACCCTAATTCCCCTTTTCTTTTTTTCCTTCTATTCTCCCTTTCTAGTTCTTATACTTAGTCATTTTTTCAAAATTACGGGTTCACAGGTTGGTGGACTCATGGATCCTCATCTCCATCCACACTCTCACATCATGATTCTGACCAACCGCCACATTATTCTATACTTAACCATTTTTGTAGTCCCAGGTTCCCGGGTTGGCGGGTTTCAAGCTTTCATATCCCTTGTTCTGTGAACTACATTTTGTACCCGAACGATCCATGATCTACATTTTGACCATTCGATTCCCTGAGATCCTAAGTATCCCATTCCTCCTATGATCAATCTGATCGACCACATTACAACACTTAGCCAATTCTTATCCTTTTGCAACGGTGGGTTCGCGGGTTCCCAGGTTGGCGAGTTCACAAAAGTCCCAAATGTTATTTGCTTTCATTCATCGCCGCCACCTTTGTGTTATTCCCAAGATGAATTTAGTATCATTTAATGATAATAACTCATCATGCAGGTCCCGTAAATATTTTCATTAATAGGTGAATGGCTCGAGGAATTTCCTTATTAAACCACATTAAAGCATTATTTGCAGAAGATTATATATTATCTCTCAAGCACTCATTTCAAATATTATTTGGATCAAAATAAAACTCTTGTCAACTTATGGAAGAAATAGCTTGAGAACAGTTATGTGGAGATACTTTGAACATTTTTGGACAAGAGGACCAGAACTTTCAGTGTTCTAGAGCATACTCTTATTAATCATCCCCTTCTTCTCAGAAGGAAGTAATTTGGACGTCCGCAATTTCTCGTGCAGGTTGTGTTCCTGAATTTTTTTTCTACAAGGAATTAGTTTCTTGGTGCATAGACAAGTATATACCAAGACAGTGTATGATTCAACTCCAAGACCATTCTCTTGTCATTCTTTCGCCTCAAGCGTTTCGTAAAATGTTGAAACTCCCAAAGCCCACGCTCACCTTTAAAGGTGAAGATTGCAAGGACTTCTTAAAAAAACATGACAACAGCCTAGATATCTTACCTAAATTCTTGGGGAATCCCACGACCATCCCTAAATATATTACCATATTTCACATCAGCTTGTTTAAAAACCCATTTCGTGAAATTTCCTGGTTGTTTACCAGACTTACGGGCCAAGAAAATACTGCCAATATTTCCCATATGATTCTTTACATATTATACTTTACTGTCAAGGAGAAGGCCATTTTTTATTGGGGAAAGTTGATTTCCATTGAAATATCTTCCCAATTGTCTCAATATAAAAAGGATAAGAAATTATTTATGTTTTCTTATTTGGTTTTCGAGATAGCACATTGTTGTCAGATTCCTAAATTCTCTATATGCAAGAAGGTGAATTGTGAATTTGACCCTGTGAACTTTTGGTACCAAGCGTTATGGAGGAACAAATATTCCCTACATTTTTATGAATTTTTCAACGACTTTGTCTTGGTTCTTAAATATTTGTTGTTTGGATGAGATACCCCAAGAATATCTACTCAAGCTATTAAAAACCTTCCTTTCTACCATGCCATATATCCGACATAATGTTTGTTACAGAATTTGTAAGCCAATATAACTTTTGGTTTCACTTTTTAATGAAAAATGAAAAAAGAAATCCATTCCTTTACCTTGGAAAGTTGGGGATTTTGTATTCATAAGTATGAAAAAAATTGATGAATTTGCAAACCACTTCCACAAATTGAATCTCAAGTATGTTGAAAATATCAAAGGTTTTCACCCTAACAGAATCTTTGTGGAACATATGTTAACAGTGGGTTTTAGCAATTCATTTATCCACACTATTCTAGGAGAAGAAGAAGATAATCACCTGGGAAATCCTACCCACACCGTTGGCGACTTAGAGATGGTACTCAACACAAATGAACTGTACAAATAGAAAGGAAAAGGTCCCAGAGAGAAGAGTGCCCAATCCCCAACTGTCAATCCTAATAATACAACACCTTGGATCAGTGCTCCAGTGGCCCACCCATCTAAGAAGGTAATCAACTGTAGTTCATGCGGAGGAGGATATAATAACCCCACTCCACGAAAAATTGAAATCTCACATAAAATTACACTGAGGAAGAAGAGGAATAATATTGTACAAGAGGAAGAAGATCATCACGTCGAAAGTGAAATCAATAGCTTCTCCCTCGAAGATATGGAGCTCGAAGCTGACATTGAGAAAAAATTTCCTAACATTGATCAGCCAGGAGGCACAGCCCACCAGAATTAGTCATTGGAAATTGTTGAGAATGAAATATTTGATGAAGAAGAATCATTTGTATTTCATAGCACTATCTTTAACAACGAATCTAAAAAAATAATTATTGAGAAGAGTGATGTGACGAATAAAAAGGGGAAATCTCGTTCATATGTTAACAAAGGAAATATGTGGCCTTCCCAAATTTCTAGAATTCATAAACCAACTGGCAATGCATTGGACGATTCCATTGGTGGTCTCGAAGAAAAAATATAAAGTTAAAGGAAAGGATTAAGGAACTTTAAGACACTGTGATGCCTCTTCCATTGCTTGCCATCCCTTTTACAATCGTCAGACCCGCCACACCTGCAACCAAAATAAAATGATCTTCAAGCTTTCTCACATTAGCTAGGATATATGTGGAGAATAATATGAAGAAAAGAATGGCATTGATTACAGAAGCTTGGGAAATTTCCAAAAGAATGATTTCTTTTGGCTCGAGGGCACATGCCTTCCTTTAATATCTATAGGCCGGCCTAAAAAATGAAGAAGGTTTCTACCTTGATGTAGTGGTACCCTTTGGTATTAAACTTTCCAACATGTCAGAGTTAAAGAGAAGAGAGGAGAACCTTCCCTCTCCAAGTCGGATGAAGCAACTAAATGTCTGCTGGAAAGAGAAACTAAAGAACTTGAACAACATCATTTAGGATAAAATAAAGAACTTGAACAACATCGTTCATGCGTGCAGCCAAGCCATAAAAAGGAGAGAATAGATATTCAAAAGGCTCATGGAGGTGGACCTAGCTGGAAGCACTAACGAGGTCCTACATCCCAAGTTGATCCTCAACTCATTGTTCCTAACAAAAAAATAGTTCGATGAGCAAGTTGAGATTTTTAAAGGATTGTCAATTGAAAATATCTATGGCATAATTGAATATGATGAGAATGCCATAGATAATTGGCTAGTATATTACTCCACAAAAAATCAGGATATTGAAGAAATATTATATGGAATTTCCATTGATCTCCATCAATTGGAGGGTGACTCGTTCAATATTAAAATATGGCATGAAATCAACGTGGCACCTATGAAAAGTTACATCGAAGAGTGGTTCAAGAAGTCTATCGATAAACTGAAAAATGAAGGGAAAGAAATAGTTGAGACGGATACTGTAACCACTGATGAAAATGATAAAAGGACATCAATGATCAAATGAACAAGGAGTGACCATCATAGTAAGTTTGTGTTGATCACATCTTTCTTTTCTTTATCAAGTCCTTCATCGAGTTACTCCGCCTCTTTCACTAGAAAGGTTTAACCGAAGACTGATAAATCCTTTTTTTTCTTCTTACCAGCTCTTGTTGATTCTTCTACTGCCCACCATCTTCTTTCTAAAATCTTATTTCTTGTATTTATTTGATTTATGGTCCATGGGAGCCCCAATCCCAGTCTTTAAGACAAATGCATTTACAATTTCCCGAATATGTAACAGACTATATATTTTTTTAAATTTCAAGAGAACTACTTTAGGAACAATCTTGATTGTTCTTTGTAACCTTGTTTTTAGAATATAAAGTATTTGAGGTTGATCTATCATTATATTTATTTGATTTCCCCATGTTTCCACTCAGTTAAACTTCTCTTATGCATGCAAATCATCTTCTTTTTATTTTATGTGATCAGAAATATTTATCCCAGACTATGATGGATGTGAGGAAATTTTTCTTATTTTCTTTAAATGTGTGATTCCTGGTCCTTTCTCTGGAAAATTATTTAAAAAGAAAAATAAAAAAATTTCCTTTTACTTTATTGTAATATTTATGTTTCTTTGAATTACTATAATAGACTTATGTCAAGTCCCACATTTTGAATATTTTAAAAAAGCTCAAGAAAATCTAAAGAGGAATACCACCTCTATAAAAACGTAGGGGGATTTACATCCTTTTGAGTTTGTCATTTTGGTCCTAACTGATTCAAGCGTCAACAATTTTGGCTACCATACTGGGGACATGAACTGAAAATTCGGAGCCTGGCCCAGTGTTTGTGAAAGAATATATGAATTTACCCTAGGGTAATCAGCCCCATTTGGAAATTGGATTGAATAATCAACGAAGCATTCTACACCAGTTGTACAATATGGTAACGACAACATCCCATACTTGAGAAGAGTTAGAAGTTTCCTGGCATATCTTAGTCCAAGAATAAGAAAGACAAATCCTTCGAAGGCAAAGGAGAGAGGAACGACAAGACCGAAGAAATAAAAGGCTAGCTAGAGCAGCACAAGAACAAGTTCGAGATTGAGGCTAGATGAATACAATGGACCCATTACCAGAAGTAAGAGAAAGAAACTCTTTATTATTAGAATTGAAAATTATATACCTGAAGTCTCCCCAGATATGGCAGAAAGAAACGAACAACCTCGAAATGAGCATCATGAGGAGAGACAAGGAGGTGGAAGAGATGTTGCAAGAAATCGAGGAAACCCGTGATTTGAAAATCGAAGGAGGGTAAGAGATTCCCCTCTAAATATTGTAGGCGAGAAACATTATCTCCTTTTTCTCCCTAAGGGCACCTTAAAGGAATTTTCTGGAGACGGATCAATCGATGCAAAGAGGATCTGCACTTATTTCTTGATGTTTGTGATTTTCACCGTGTTGAGTATGACGATGTCATGGTAAGATTGTTTCTTAAAACCTTATCAGGAACAGCATATGAATGGTATACAACATTTCCCAGTATCTCCATTCTCTCATTTAATGACCTCAAGGATATGTTCCTAACTATGTTTTCCCTTCCAATTTCTTATCATACCCTTCTCACCAATTTCACCTAGATTGGTTTTAGGAAGAATGAAAGGATATGCAATTTTAATCTCGGGTTCAATAAAACCTTGAGTAGGATTCCAAAAGATAAAATACCAAGTGACGAATTCATTCTTGGTTGTTATAAGAATGCAATGCCCCTGAATGTAAAATATTCTATTAGAACATCCTAAATGGATACTTTGGAGGAGGCAATGACTAAAGCCACTGAGATGGAATAAATTATGATTGAAATGGGCGTCGACCCTGACATTATACTGGGAATAGTACAAAGGTAGTTGGGAGGATTAAATATTGATAACCAAGGAGCTTCCAGCTCAAGAAAGAATGAATAGTTCAAGCCTCAACTGGCTCAAAACCAAATGATAGGACGAGGATTTTTCAATGGAACCATACCTGATGTAAAGGTTGATCCTGTGGTGACACAGGAAACTAAGAAAAGAATAAAAATTGCAAATATGAATAGAACCATCAAACAAATGCGGAATGAGAGAACCAGACTAAGAAGGGGAGATAATTACATGCAAAATCCAATAATTCGAATCCCGGAGCAAAGGAGGAACCATCCCAAAGAAAACAGAGTGAGGTTTGAAAACACGGATAATCCGCAAATACCAAGGGTTCCCATTCAGCCTAGTCCAAATGCGGTTGTTCTGGATGATGTCTATGACAAGAAATTAATTGAGAAAGAGAATTATCACTCACCTGATGAGAGATCTGAAAATGTGAAAATGGACGTACATGAGATGTCCATGTATATGTTTGAACAGGGCGACAACGATCCCAACTCGCAAGAAAATGTCACCCAGACAAGAGGGTTTGTAAATAGACAAAAAAATAAAGGCAACTCTGATAAACAGAACCAAAAATAAAAAGAAAAGGAAAAAACAAATGAGAAAAGAGAAAGTGACAAATGGCGTTAGAAGTAAAAGGCAACACATGATGTCAAACTCCACTCAAATGACATATAATGTTGTAGAAGATTTGAGTAAATTAAGGATAACCTTTCCCTTTACGGAAGTGGTGAAGATTCCCCAGCAAATACAGAACTTTTTGAAGTTGTTGGATTATCCATATGAAAGAGAAGAAGTTGTTGTTACCAGTCCAAAACAAACCCCTGGCCAGTCAACTACCAAGTTGAGAGGTAAAATTAATCCCTTTTACATTTATGTTGCACTATATAATTGTTTAGTTGACATTGGCGCGACGAACAAAATCATGCCATTAGAGTTCATGGAGGAATTGGGCATGAGTTGCACCAAGTATTATGAAATGGTGAAATTATATATGCAAATGATTCTAGAAAAGTGCCATCTTATGGAGAAATCAAGGAATTTTATGCTTGGATTACAACATCCCCCCATATCATTACAATTTTCAATATTATTATGGTATAACTTCCTCCAGCATATGGAGTTGTGCTAGGAAGACACTAGACGTCTATGATTGGAGGATATCTAATGAACGATGAAAGTTGTATGATGTTGCTAGGAAAATAAGGAGCAATGATTAAAGTGCCCTGTGAACCTAGAAAACCCTTATCTTTCAAAAAGAAGGACAATGAATTGATGGAGGATTATATAGATGTCATAATTGGAAACTATGTTATCCTAGACATAGATCATAATGAAATTATGAAGAAATTGCAAGACACGAAGAATCAAGAGTATCTATTTGAAGGGTACTAGAGGATGTCCTTTGATGGAGCTTGTTCAAGCTATGAAAATGTAGTTGGAATTGTTCTTATGATTCCAAGTAAGATTATGCATCCACATGCTATTAGACTGGAGTTTTCATGCACCAATAATGAGGCAGAGTATGAATCTTTGACTCAGGGGATGATCCTTGCACAGGAGATGAAAATAGAACATCTAATTGTAACTGGAAACTCAGAGTTGGTCATCAATTAGGTGACTCGGAGGTATAAAATCAAAAGGAAAGACTTAAGTTGTATTTCAAAAGGGTTAACGAATTGATGGAATCTTTCAGTTCCATCTACATTTCTTTTATTACAAGGGATAAGAATCACAAAGCAGATTCACTAGCCTTGGTGGACTCATTGTCAAATCTAGATGATACCCAAATCAAAATGTCTTTCCATGTAGAAAGATATTTTCGACCGTTCGTTCCAGGTAACATTGAGTACTTGCAAGTGTTTGAGAACAATGAATAGATGGAAAAGTTTTTGTTAAATGATGATGATGATGAAGACGATCACTCGTCTGTTGTCCCCAAATATTGTTTAGAATATGAATCTCTTTTAACGAAATATGATCTTGCTAAGAATCTCCTTGAAGAAGTTTTAGTTCGAAAGGTACAAGAAACAACAAAAGTCAATATTGGAACTGACAATTCCACGAAGTATGTCAACTTGGGATTCGATTGCACCACTCAAGAAGCAGATCAATATGTTTCCTTGTTCAAAGAATACATTGATGTGTTCGCTTGAACCTATGATTATTTAAAATCTTACGATAAGTTTATATTCCAACATATCATTCCTTTGAGGGAAGGATCAAAGCTAGTGAAGAAAAAAATAAGGATGATGAATCCCAAGTTGAAACCTCTGGTAAAGCTTGAATTCGAGAAATTGAAAAAGGAAGGAATAATTTATCCCATTACACACTCATATTGGCTTGGCAGTAGCAGCTTGACAATAGTTTTGTGGAGATATTGTGAACATTTTTGGATGGGAGCACTAGAACTTTTAGTGGTCTAGAGCATACTCTTATTATTCATATCCATCTGCTCAGAAGGAATTAATTTGGACGTCCGAAATTTCTCATGCAGGTTGTGTTCCTGAAGTTTTTGATTGCAAGGAATTGGTTTCCAAGTGCGTCGAGAAGTATATACCAAGCCAGCGAATGATTCAACTCCAAGATCATTCTCTTGTCGTTCTTTTGCCTCAAGTGTTCCATAAAATGATGAAATTCCGAGAGCCCACACTCACCTTTAAAGGTGAAGATTGCAAGTACTTCTTGAAACAACACAACAACGACCCGGATATCTTACTTGAATTCTTGGAGAATCTCGTGGCCAACACTGAAGATATTACCAGATTGCAGGTTAGCTTGTTCAAAAACCTGTTTCGGGAAATTGCTTGGTTGTTTACCAGAGTTACTAAAGTTGATTTCCATTGAAATCTCTTCCCAATTGTCTCAATATAAAAAGGATAATAAATTATGTATGTCTTCTTATTTGGTTTTCACGATAGCACATTGTTATCGGTTTCCTAAATTGTCTATATGAAAGAAGGTGAATTGTGAATTTCACCATGTAACCTTTTGGTACCAAGCGTTATGGAGGCACAAAGCTTCCCTGCATTTTTATGAAGTTTTCAATGACTTTGTCTTGGTTCTTAAAGAGTTTTTGTTTGGACGAGATACCCCAGGAATATCTCCCCAAGCTAGTAAATTCTTAGATAGAAAGGGGACTTTGGAGCAAATAGAGAATTACAATGTCATTGGGATTTTCGGTTCCAATGAAAATCCTTCCTTTCTACCATGCCATATATCCAACATAATCTTTGTTACATAAGTTGCAAGGAAATATAACTTTTGGCTGCACTTTTTTCATGAAAAACGAAAAAATCAATTCATTCCTTTACCTTGGAAAGTTGGGGATTTTTTATTCATAAGTATGAACAAAATTGATGAATTTGCAAACCACTTCCACAACTTGAATCTCAAGTATGATGAAAAGACCAGAGAGTTTGACCCTAACAAAATATTTGGGAAACATATGTTAACAGTGGGTTTTAGAAATTCATTTATCCACATTGTTCTATGAGAAGAAGAAGATGATCACCTGGGCAATGCTACCCACGTTGTTGGTGACTTAGAGATGGTACTCAGTACAAATGAACTGTAAAAACAGAGAGGAAAAGGTCCCAGCGAGAAGAGTGTCAAGTCCCCAACTATCAATCCTAATACTACAACAACTTGGAGCAGTGCTCCAATGGCCCACCCATATAAGAAGGTAATCAACAGTAGTTCAAGCAGAGGAGGAGATAACAACTACCCTCCAGGAAAAATTGGAAGCTCACATAAACTTCCTCTGAGGAAGAAGAGGAATAATATTGTACAAGACGAAGAAGAGCTTCACATCAAAAGTGACATCAATAGATTCTCCCTCGAATATATGGAGCTCTAAGCTGACATTGAGAAAATATTTCCTAACATTGATCATCCAAGAGGCGCGGCCCACCAGAATCAGTCATTGGAAATTGTTGAGAATGAAATATTTGATGAAGAAGAATCATTTGTATTTCATAGCATTGTCTTTGATAGTGAATCTAAAAAATCAATTATTTAGAATAGTGATGTGAAGAATAAAAATGGGAAATATCATTCAGAGGTTAACCTAAGAAATATGTGGCCTTCCCAAATTTCTAGGATTCATAAAGAAACAGGGGATGCATTGGATGATTCCATTGGTGGTCTCGAAGAAGAAAATATAAAGTTAAAGAAAAGGATTAAGGAACTTGAAGAGACTTGTATTGCTCTTCCACTCCTTTCCAGCCCTTTGGCAATTGTCAGACCCGCCGTGCTCGTACCCAACATAAAAGGATATTCAATCTTACTCACATCAACCAGGAGCTATGTGGAGAATAATATCAAGAAAAGAATGGCATTGATTACAAAATCTTGGGAAATTTCCAAAAGCATGATTTATTTTGGCTCAAGGGCGCATGCCTTCCTTGAATATATACAAGCTGACCTAAAAAATGAAGAAGGTTTCTACCTTGATGCCATGGTACCCTTTGGTATTAAAGTTTCCAACATGTCAGAGTTAAATAGAAGAGAGGAGGACCTTCCCTCTCCAAGTCGGATCAAGCAATTGAATGCCTGCTGGAAAGAGAAAATAAAGAACTTGAACAACATCCTTCAGGAGAAAATAAATAACTTGAACATCATTTAGGCGTGCATCCAAGCCATAACAAGGAGAGAAGATCTATTCAAAAGGCTCATGGAGGTGGACCTATTTGGAAGTACTAACGAGGTCCAAGATCCCAAGTTGATCCTCAACTCGTTGTTCCTAAAAAAACAACAGTTCAATGAGAAAGTTTATTTTTTTAAAGGATTTTCAATTGAAAATTTCTATGGCATAATTGAATATGATGAGAATTCCATAGATAACTGGCTAGTAGATTACGTC
>SNQJ01S0247825.1:7099-20136 GCA_010110895.2 Picea sitchensis
TCACCTTCATCAAGAGTCCAAGTAGGATTGTCTGGAGGCTTATTTGGTGTAGAAGTTCCCTTTTTTGGTGGCATGTTGGCCAAGTATCACTTTAAACCTTGATTTTGAGGTGGTTCTACTAGACAATCTTCCTTTTATTGTATGTCCAAAATTTTGTCCCTTCTGAGTATGAAATTTTATTTTTTGTAGGTCTTTGATATTTCGTCTCTGCAATTCCACAGGTCTGATCAAAGTTGGATGTGCCAAGTGGAATTTATGGTAACTTCCCCACAACTTGCTGATTTTTTTCCTTTTAAGGAGATATCACTTGAATAGTGTGCCCTGCACAAAATAATTGATATAAAATTCTGAAACTTGTAAAAAAACTACTACTTTATGTCCACTATCCAATGCAACTAGTATTACTCAATTTGGATACTCTAGGAGGAAGTTATGATTTTTTTACCTAGAACGCCTACTTGAGATTAGTCAATAGGACTAGTCAGATACCCTATCTTCCACAGGGTGTATATAAAATTATAAGATGACCCAGAAGCTTAAATTGTTGCCACAGATACCTTACTTATTTATATGAATAACCTCCAACGTTCACGGTCTAAAACGTTACAGAAAACAATTTATAGGGAAAATTATGCAATGACTCAATTTAGGATGATTCTAGAACCCTATCTTAGAAAGGTTGTATCTACGAAATTATAAGGCCTCAGGAGCTTAAATTTTAACCCAACATACCTTGATCTGTCTACTAAATATATACCAAGACGTTCCTTCTGAATCGTTGTATAAAAAAAAGTTATAGCGAAAATTCCAAGGTGTATCAGATGTAGCAGCGAAACCCTAAGACCTTGAGCTCTGATACCATATGTTAGGAACCAAATATCAATATAGCATATAAAAACCTCAAAATAAGTACTCAACGCCTTGAAAAAGAGATAAATTAAGATAATAATACTCTTCGAGAGGGAAACCTCCTTATGCCCACATAAATTTCCAATTACAAGATGATTCCAAATGAAAATGTCTCTTTGGTATATATAGGAGACTAGGAGGTAAAATTACAACTAATGGACTAAAGCCAACATAAATAAAATAACATTACTAATGGAATATGCCCCAATTAAGGGGTAATGAGCCACTATTTAGGGCTTAACAGTCTCATCAAGGAAGTCATGTGAAAAAAACAATGAAGTGTCCCACAAGGGTGTAAGAACAAGATCATCCTCGTCTGTCATCGAGGTGACAGGATCGGGATCGACAGAAGAGTCAAGAACAACTTGATACACAATATCCATTGTTGATAGTGTCATGTCCAATCCAACATGTGACTAACCTTCACAAGATGAATTCGAGGAAGGTAGGGTCCAAGGATCACTAAAATAGGAAGTGCGGAAAGAGATAGACCTCTCTGACAAAATGGGCCTATTGGACATGGCGTAAACATGGTGAATCAGTGCCATGAAGTCGAAAGTGCCCATAAGGGAAGAATACATTATGACACCGATTATCAGTTGTCGGCTAAGAATTGTCGATCAGGGGGATCGATAGTCCAACAGATGTATTGGGACTAGAATACGCAATAGATAACTGGTCGATCGTCACGATCTTCCCATCATGAGGAAAACAAAGAGTACAGAAGACGGACGATGCGACGGAAGTCGTAGAATAGGTCTAATTGTGTCCTAGTAACAAGTTATAATCAAGAGGTGCATCAACTACCTCAACCTCCACCTCTACCGTCTTCCCACCTAATTGGACCAGAAAGGCAGGAAGAATGTCGTGAGGGCAGAAGGAATGATCGTCAAAAGAAGTCAACATGTTCGATGATTTAGAAAGAATCAGAGAACCGAGATCTTTCCAACAGATCAGGGACATCACACATGTAGTAGTGCCTTCATAAAAAACCGCACATTTGATGGTATACTTTGAGTACCCCACGTGGATTTGGAATGCCACATGGTAAGGCAAGCGAGGATTCACATATGTGATGTCAAACTTGATAAATTTTGAGCCACTGGGTTCTAGAGATCCTAACGTAGATAGTAAGGCATTCCTCTGTGAAGGACACATCTGGAGTACCTCCAAAGCCGACATCGCACAAGGGGTTTGACCCAGGTCCTTAAAAATAGAGCAGTTATGGGAGGCTCTAGAATTTGGATTGTGGGTAGAGCGCTTGAGTACTCCTTTGAGAATACGAGGCAGTGGCTCTGGCTTTTTGATCTATAAATTTGTCTCCAGAGGAGGAGGAGGAGGAGATTCTAGACCAGGTATAGCCTGTGAAGAACTATAATCTTGAGATCAAGTGGCTACATGAACTTTCGCATCGACCATATTGATACACAAATGGTCACCATCTTGCAGCGATGGGTTTTGACTCCCATCGGATGCATTTCCATCATTTGAGGAGTTCGAGGCCATGTGTTGGTTATGTGGAAAAGGATTTGTCAGCACGGCGGGCAGTAGAGATAATAGCCTCACAGCTTCCGCAAGTTTGGGGCATAAATGAGTAAGGTGATCATCTGTACAAAGCTTATAGGGAAATTTCACCTTGTGCCTTTCTCTCTTTCCCTCTCCAGCATTATTATTTGTCTTCTCATTATTACCATTGTCCTTAGGATTATTATTATTTTTCCCACCCTTACCATTATTATTACATCCTTTATTCTTATTCCTGCTTGGTTGTTGGTTACCATTTGGGTCATTGGATGATTGCACTAAATGTACATCCGTCAACTGATTGGGATTGGAAGACACAGACGAAGTTGTCCCTCCTGCATACTGGTTAAGAGACAACTCTTTCAAATGGCTTGTCACTGAGTCTCTGGATTTCACATTGACGGAGCCAACAATTCCAACACCATCTAACTAATGTGGTATAACATCCCAGATTGAGCGTATATAAGATCTAACTGTCAGGATTTGAAGATCGCTTCTTCATCAGTGTTAACCCTAGATGTAGCAACATCCTTTGATATATGAGGTTGAAAAGACTTAAGAAACCATTATAAAATAAAGGATGGGGGTATGGAGGTCTTAATCAACCTCTTTCTTCTATGCCACTCATGGATATGATCAATTATATGAGTGGTTTTGTCTTAGCGTAAAGTTGACAGAAGTTCTAGGCCAACATCATAACGAACTGACAATTGGAAGTGGTTAAGGAATACCAACAACATCTGACTAAAGGTCCCATATTCCCCCTAGGTAGCTCGATATACCAATTCACAGCAACCCCAATGAGGGTGCGTTGAAATAATCTTAACCGAATGGAATCATCATTAAGGGAATTTGAGGAGCACCATAGGTGAAAGGTAGTAACGTGATCACCAGGATCCTTTCCATTCTTACCTTCTAATTTTTGAATGTCTGAAGGAAGCTTGGTGGGGATGGGGGGCCATGTAGAATCATGAGACACAGGTTCATTCATCAACTTAGACAAGTCTGGCAGATTAAGTGTGGCCAGAAAAGGGAGACGGGGTTGCGACATCTTGCCCCAATCTCCCTAGAAAGATTGTGCTTGAGGAACTACATACCATCAAGGTTTCTGGTAAGCACCATGGTCCTGTCTGAGATTGTAATACCCTCCTCCAGGCTGATTCATAAGAGGTTGGTTGGGCATCATTCCAGTAGGAATGTTCTGATGGGGGTTATAAAAAAATTCCCTAGCCAAATTGTATCTGGGATAGGGGTTGACCAAGGCGTGAAACTAACCTCCTCTGGGTGTGAATCCAAAGGATACAAGTGAATTTGTCATGCCAAACGTGTTGGTCATAATCGACACTGAGGAGGTAAGGTTATAGGACGAAAATTGAGCATAATCTTTTCCGCTAGGTTGGTTGCTCCACCTAGAAGCAAGAGGATTAGACCCAGGGTTAAAAGAAGGAATACCTCCCACATTAGGAGTCATTTGAGGGATCTGATAACCACCAAACGAGAATGGAGTATAAGGAGGTGTAGTTCCCCCAATACCAATGCTAGCATTAGGGCCAGAAGTTGGGATGGCATTCGAAAATTGTGAAGTAAAGTTCGGCATACCATATGAAAAATAAATAGAGGCCATAGGGATGGACTGAACATTATAGCCCGGTGAGTGACCAAGAGACCCAAATGGGTTCGACGCAAGAGATTGAGTATTCACTGTAGGATGGGAAACAGTGATGATAGGTGCTTCCAGAACTACGACCATTATGGTTACAAGAGTCGAAGGAGTGTCATTAATTATAGTAGGTGTGGGATTCTAAGGGTTCCTAGTGTTCTGAAGACTATGTTCAGTACTCATCCTTGTAGAATCACAAGTCTAAACAGTGGAGGTGTGTGTACCATGTCTAATAACTCTACTCCTTTTATAAGGAAAAGACTCAAAATCTGGTGGTAACTATAACAAGAAATGGGACCGACGAGGATGTTGGTTCGACTCCACGGTGACTTAAGACTCTAAATACCAAAAAATAAAACCTAAGGCCAACTAGTAATCAAAGAGAACACCAAAAATCAAATGGACAATATGCACACAAACGGGGTAAAGTGGTTGAAAGGGGCCTCCCTCCCTAAAGAAGGTATGTCTCACCCAAGAGGGGCCTAAGAATCCTTGCTAAATATTGGAGGTAACAAAATTAGTTATAAGGGCCCTCATGGGATTAACAACCAGTCGGTCAGACCCCCCTATAGAGATAATCCTCCACAAAGGTTGTGTGATGTCTGACCCTTATCTGACCCAGGGTACCTGCAGAATAACCCTTGCAAGTAACCTATGTGGCACCTAAGTCAAGCAACTAAGAAACCAATGCATATGCGTTGCTTAGTCGTAAGTTAGGTTCGTCGTATGGGTAGGGTAGAAAAGCTCGAAACCTTTAAATTATTGCCGCTCATGGAGGTAAAGGCACTAAAAAGATCCCCAGATATGAATAGATACCCAGAAATATCTCTGATGCTAAGAAGGTATCGAGGGGATATCCCTTCAACCAACCTTGCACGACCTCATGATTAACTCTGGTGTAAGCAGAGCCTCCTAATATTACCAATTATACAATGGATTTCCCCACTCCCTTTGTTAGACACATATGTTGATTTAATTTCCTTGGAGAAGTTTACTCACAAAATCCTATTCCAAGGCAGTAAATCCTAAGCTAGTTTCTACACCCTAGAAAATAAAATCGTGACTAATCAATTTTAAATTATAGCGTTAATTTTAATGTACGTGCTTACTCAAACAGGTATGGTAGTGAAACTCATGATGTTATGACTCAACAAGTAAGGTAAATATGAATATGATGAAAATTCCTAACTTCAATTTTCAATGAATGATATGCTTCTTAAAACAATGCAATTTTCAATTTCAACTCTGCAATTCTGAAGTAAAAATGAAATCTTTCTTTACATGCACTAATATAATGACAAAAGACTCAAAATATCAAAATGACAAGCAATGCAAAATGCCTAATATTTTTGTATTTTCAATATAAGAAAAAGAAAGAGATAACTCAAGTAGGATACCAAGGAGAAAAACACCCAGCCCAATGTACAAGGACAATCAAAATGAAAAGGTGATGAGAAAGAATATGCCCAAATATTCAACCCCAGATAGGTTTCCTGTCATCCCATAGGCACTTAACAGTAACTACAGAGACCCAAGATGACTCAGCAAACATCAAATCCCACCCAGCAACCACTAAACCCAATAAACAATAACAAGAGGTTGATGTACGTGACTGTTCAAGGAAACAGAGTGTATGTACACAACTTGCAGAGGGACAAAACACGTATCTATGTGATTGTCAAGACAAAAACCACGTATATGTTTCAAAAACCAAGCCAGGCAAGGGAGAAAGCTGAAAAAACTCGGACCCAAACGTAAGAAATGATACGACAAGAAACGTAATAGGAACGAGAGAAATATGAGGAAAATACTCCAAACCGTAAGAAAGAAGATTCAATCCCCATAATGGTTTCCAATTCTGTTATGAGGAAAATATCTCTATGGCTAGGGTAAACCACAACAAATGGAAATGACTACAGAAATAAAATTTATTCTCAAGTATTCTATATAAACGAATATGCCAGCAAGACAAGATAAAATTCCTACCTCGTCCAGACATTCAATGAAGTCCACCATTAAGCACTTGACCCAAAGCAATATACCTACAACTAGTCCTTAACAACCAATCAAAGAAAACATATGGTGATAATATATGATGTTAGCATGTTCAATATCATAATCCATTAATAAACATGACAAATACGCCCACGGAATAATAATTCAAATATTTTCACGATATCAATTGGACCAAAAAAGAGTATTTCTATTAATATATGATTAGCAGAAGTGAAAAAGTTACATATTTCTATGTCAACATGGTTCGGAACCAAGAAACTAAGTTCCTTCCAGTTGGGCCTCCACCACTTCAATCCTCCACCAAAGGAAATCTCATAGAAGAGAGACAATGAAGTTATCAATCAATAACGGAAGACCTTGGGGGTTGAATATTGTGTTTAGACTTACAGGACAAAGGGATGTAGACTCAATATGAAGTAAATAATTTCTCCAGAGTAACTTTACTCTCAAAGTTGAATTCTTTCTCCTTCTTTCCATAGCTTCGAGTTGGCCCATTTATAGCCTTCAAATGGAACTAAAAGGCCAAGTCAGAAATTTTCCAGTATATGGAAGTCCAAGGATCATAGATCTCATGTCGTGACATGGAAACCCGACACCATTTTTCATTTTGGGGCACAAATCCCGATGTATGCGAGTTGTAGTGGTGCAGTCTGCGTATACGCATGATGTGTAGTAGGCAAGATGTGTATATGTGGGAAAATTGTATTTTTTAGCTCTGGACTTTTGCAAAAGGGGATGACAAGTCTACATAGGTAAATGGAAAAAGGCCTTATGTGCAAGATTGCATAGGGTGAGCCAAATCTTGCTATAACATGGGTTCTCGGTAAAAATGGTCAAATGGAAAGAAGGTGAGAGAAATTTTATTGCGTTAGGTGACATTCATGAAGCCATTAATGTATGTTTCTACTAGAAGAATATAAGGGATGTCCTCTGACATGCACCAGAGGACTTTGTGTCAATGTCTCTTGTGTATACTGGAGGACTTGACATGAAGTATATAGGTGGTTGCAGAGGTTAAGAAAGGAACTCCTATGGTTTGACTGGAGGAGTTTATATGAACTTCTATGGTCAAACCATGGAGTTTGCATGAATTCATATGATGGTGTTTCAAAGTTATCGGGGTTGTTGGAGAGATCGCCTCCAGTGTACACCGAATAACTTTTTGGTAACTCCTCCAATGTAAATCAAAGCATTTTGTACAAACTTCATCGAATCATCAAATAATCATTTTTTAAAGCAACTCAAGTGGCTCAAATTTTTCTAAGTGAAAAGACAAAATCACAATCCTAACTAAACCCAAAAAGAGATAGCTTTCTTAGAGTGCGATATAGGTCGTTAAAAAAAATCAAGTCCAGAATATTTCAAAGGAAAACAAAATGGGGCTCAATTTTATTGGAGGGGCTTTGCAAGAAATTTACAAGAAAATGGAGGGTTGTTGGTCACTAACACAAAAAATGGCGACACATTAGGTGAAGCCATGAATCTTTGTGGATATGGTATCCAAACCTAAACCTTTGAGGAAGGGAATGTTGTAATGTATGACCCAAGAGAGAAAGAATATGTCCCATATCTTTCTTAGAATGCATACTTTGATGAGACAAAGTCCGTAGGATACAAAGAAAAGGTTAGGGTCATGCCCATAATAGATTTCTCATTAACACATACTTATTCACATGGAAATGAATTCGAGGGGAACGAGGAGTACTATAGGGAATTGAGACATCAAAAATGTTGAAAATACAAGTTGTTATGCATTTATCTAGTGTTTCTCTGCTACCAATGATTGTTTATAGCCTCAGTGGAGTCACATTGGTGTCACAAGCCTTTCTCTGTTGCTAGAAGGAATCCATAGCCCCAACAAAGAAACTTTCATGTCCCATGTGATCTGGAATGGATTTCCCCAAGCCTTTTCCTTTTTAATGACATAATTCTTTTATGTTCAGAGAGAGGTGGATGGGGGGGGATTCCAGTCTTCCTTTAAAGGCACCAGGGATGACACCTATGATGTTTAGATTTTTCAACTTTCTTATAGATGAGTGATCACCCTGAGTAACATTCTTTGGAGTACTGCAAATGTCTTAAATTTCCATGTTAGAAATGAAAACTCTTTGGAATGCAGCTTTTTTGTCCATTTGTTGTTTATTGGAGGTCAAGATGGAGTTATTTATATGTTTGAGAACCTCTCTCATCATCATAACATGAGTCATTATGATGATGATGTTGTAGTTAATTATAAACCAATTGCTTCATGGGTTCCTCATTCCTTCCTGGTTTATCCACTTGCATTTGAATATCCATGGTTTGTCTCTACATCCGGGGATGGTAGGATTACTATGATGGATGTCAGAAAGACGTCAATCATCATTAGTGGATAAAGAGGATAATACAAAATAGGAAATCATATTGAAGGAGATTTAGATTATCACCTGTCAAAAGTAGCTTTGTTAGTTACATATAAGAAACGGTTCAAATTCTTTAATGAAATTGAAACTAATACTTGGCCATTGGGCTAAGAAAAGACAGTTATTTTGTAAATGATTATAGGTGGCATAATCATAATGTGAAATTGGGTAAAGGACAACATAAAGAATTTAAAAGAGTCAAGTAGGTGGAAGGCCAAAAAATAAGGAGGTGGAAGGCCAAGAGTCAATAAGGTAGAAGGACAACAGTCAAGAGTAATTATGATAAATAAAGAAATTGTACTCAATGAAAGGGATTTTGGCTCTTAGAACTTTCATGTATTGTTATTGGAAATTTTAATGAGGAGAAGCCATTTTTGGCCAAACCATTTTCTAGAGAACTTTGATTTCTATGTGTATCTATTGTGGACTATTATGTTTTTTTTCTTAGCACTAGAGTTGTGTAAGAATGTATCTCCCACTGTAGACTATTTTTGTGTGTAGCTATTTCATTCCTTTTTCTATTCTTGGGAAATGTTTGTCTAAATCTGTGAGCATAGGACTTGTTGAGGGATATGAGATCCCTTTAACTCAACAGCAGGATCCAAACTCGCCTAAGAGGCCCAATTAGAATTTTAAGTGTTTGATGAGTGGTAAGTTTCTTCATATTCACGATTTGGTTGGGTTTATTGATGGGCTTTAATTGTGATTAATAGATATGTATTATATATTAATCCTTCTCCTTAGGCTAGGTAGTTCTCTATTTGGTTCTTTTTTCTACTGTTATAGCAAAAGGAAGATAAAACTCTAGACTAGATGACAAAGAGAAGATAACTATGTGTTTTGGGGGAAGGTTGGGTTTAGGATAACCTTTACCCTAGCATGCAAACAAAGAATATCTAAAAATATTCAAAGTATAATTAATACAATTTTAATTAGTGGACCTTCAACATCGTTGTTGGCACAGCGGAAGACCCAAGGTTCAATTCTTCAACAGTGCACCAACAAAACCCTAACTACCGACCCTTTCAGCAACACCTGCGAGGCAGGCAAAGTCTCACCCGAGGTAGAAGCAGGGGGGGTTACAGGACACAGGTGTCTGTAACCAAGCTGGGACACAGATCTGTGATAACAACACTTCGCAAAGTACTCTATTAACACTTAGGAATAATATGCATTAGTTCATTATCTTAATCAACATCGCAGAACATACCCAAGGATAGAACAGTGCAGTAACAAATGACAATATACCCATATCACTTAGCATCACAAGTTAGATCTAACATCCATTCATCCTTAACACAAGTAAATCACTAAGCAACATTAGATATATCTTTCATACATGTTAACAAAGGCACTAAGCAGGTTCATAACATAAAAAACAAAGCACAAAGAAAACCAAAGACACAAGATATACGTGGTTCACCCCAGTGTGGGTCTACATCCACAAATTTCTTTGTCTTATTTATTATTCTTCAATCTCTTACATTCATCTGCTCCTGTTCACTAAGCCACGGAGACAAGGTTCACATTGGACAGGATATCTGTGCACTATGCACCAGATCCTCCTTCCCAAAACTGTTGGCATGTTTTACGGGTAGCGTATGCTTGTCATTGATGTCAAGTACAACAACGATGATGGCTTGAGTAAAGGAGCATGATCAACAGCGCAGTGATAATGGGGAGGAGCAGCAACAGTGATCGTTGGATCAACAATTCAGAATTCCTGATGGTTGTCAGATCTCAATGTAGACAAGAGGAGTGCGCAGATATGGAGGATAGATCTCGGGCGTTAGATCCAAGCGCAGGGTCCGACCACCATTGGATCCAGGAGAGCCTACACGTTCTTTAAAGTGCTAGGAGAAGCGGGCTTACAAAATCTCGAAAGAAGGAGGACCGTCCATATTTGGGAAGGACACGTGGACACAAATCATCATTTCACTGACTGGAAAGTCAAAGGTATGAAATGCTCTAGCCTTTCACCTCTCGAACTCGCGAAATGTGAAATCGTGAAATAATCTCAACCGTTAGATCGAGGCCAAATATGGACCATTGATCAGGCACAACGAAGGCTTGTGGAGTTGCGAAGTCTTGATAAAATCTTGACTGTTGATCCAAGAGGGACGCGTGGCAGAAGATCAAAGCATGTCAAACACTCCATTTCAGAGTTTCGCGAATCACGACTTGGAGAGGCAAGAAACAGTACCACAGGAATCTCGAAATCATGATATGCGAAATCACGAAATGATCTGAGCCGTCAGATAAAGGTTTGATCTGGACAGTTGATCCCACTCCATTTCATTTCAGAGTTTTGTGGATCGAGAGTTGGAGATGTCAAAGAATATTAACCACAGGAATCCTGAAATCGTGATTTAATCGCAGCCGTCAGATCAAGATGTGATCTGGACCATTGATCCCACTCTATTTCGGAGTTTCGCAGATTGAGAGTTGAAGATGTCAAAGAATATTAACCATAGGAATCCTGGAATCGTGATATGTGAAATCGCGATTTAAACACAGTTGTCAGATCAAGATGTGATCTGGACCGTTGATCCGACTCCATTTCAGAGTTTTGCGGATCGGGACTTTGAAGTGACAAGAACACTGAACATCAAGAATGCCAAAATCGCGAAATGTGAAATCGTGAAATGATTTGAGCCATCAGATCAAGTGTTGATCAGGACCGTTGATCCCACGCCATTTCGGGGTTTCGGGGATTGCGACTTGGAGAGTCGAGATGCCTCATCTCCAAATTCACGAAATGCAAAATCGTGAAAGCGCTTTATGCATAAGGATGTGGTCACAGCCCTTGGTCACATCAACGAGAGATGGAGGAAAGAGCTAGAGAAACCAAGCTCATTTTTGGGGATCATGACTGGGAGTGTCGAGACACATGGTCACACGAATGCCTAATTGCCGAATGCCGAAATGACAAAATGAATGCAAGATCCCATGGAGCCAATCCAACGGTGCAGGTGAATTTGAGCATAATCGGAGGGCTAATATCGCTCCTCACAGTATAACTGCTAGAAACCATTGATGGTATCTGCCAGAGAATTCAAAGAGACCTTTGTGTGATCGCCAAAGAAGATGAAGAGTCTCAAGGCATCTTCCAGTGGATTGAGGACTATTGATACAAGCGATTGACAGATGGAAGGGGATTGAAGTTTGTAGCTGAAAATAGAAAGGATAAGCTCGTCGAAGATAGAGAAGACAAAAAGCCTCATCTGTCATAGAAGATGAGAAATCTAGACAGAACACCCAGTGATGTTGAATGCGTGGAGAAAACCGCCAAAGAAGCTAAAGAGTCGCGATGATGATCAGGTAAAGAACTCGAGATGTGGATGATCGAAAATTGAAGAAGACTTGAAATACTTGAAATTATTTGCAATGTAAATGTTATGTGTTTAAAGCAAAAGGATCAGTTTGCAACACATAGATTAAGGAATTACTTATGCAAAATACACATAGACAGCAACATAATCAATGAACATAAGCACATAAACACATCAATTGATAAAGGAGTTCACCCCTCTCTTGGGCTACATCTCCTGGTCCAGCTTCCAATGGATCATTATTATTAATTCCTCAAAGTTCTAAAAAAACATGTCTTACAATGCTCAAACTAAAAAATCGACTGCTCCAATGGCTTCAGAGCATCCAAAAACCCCTGTCTGGGCTCTTTCGGCACCTCAATCGATCGAAAAACGAAGAAGTTAGGCCTCCTGGAAGTCTCCCTCTTCAAGCTTGTTGTCTCTGCATCTACAAATTGCACCCCTCTTCTTTGAACCTGGCTCACACGCAATATAAGGCGTCAAAACCCAGCACCGGGCACAATCGCACCAACGGTGCAAACCGTAGAACGGTTAAGGGTGCGCCAGCCCCTAACCGCCTAGCACCTGGGTGTATGAGGGTCATGTGACCATGCGCGTTAGCAAAAAGGCTTAAACAGTTACAACGGTTTAAACTCCCCCCGCACGCCTGCTAGGGTCACATGACACAAAGGTATATGACCAAGGGCTATATCAAAACCCCGCGCGCATATATATAATATGGTCATATGTGTTGAAACAAAACCACGGGCCAGGTTTCAAATTCCCGTGCATACATAATCTGTCGGGCTATAATATATAGCATGGTCGTATGGTTAATAAAAAGGACCGCGGGTTGGGGCTAAGCCCCGGCCCAACCCCCGCGCCAATATACAATAGTGTAAACATATATATATTAAAACCCATATATATATCAAGTGACATAATGTGACATGTTGGTTGGTCGGACTTTGCAAGGGCATTATGCGGTGGGGAGATCCAGGGGTCGAACCCCACGGACTCCATCAGTTTTACATAACAACCATAAACCAATAAAGGGGTGCCACATGGCAGCCCATGATTGGGCCACGTGGCACCTTACCATTAGCCAACAAAATTCCACGTTACCATCTGATTCGACAACTGTCAACCAACAAAAACTTGCCACGTCACTTCTGTACGGTTGTACGGTCCTGCCACGTCAGCTTGTACGGACTG
>SNQJ01S0247826.1:282-18722 GCA_010110895.2 Picea sitchensis
TTAGGCTGGAGGAACAAGAGTTCTTAAAGTGGAGATCTTCTTTGGAGAAGCATATCCTGCAGGTGGATGGGGCCTCGAAAGGGAATCTCGGTCCCGCGGGAAGTGGAGGGGTCCTACTTGACATCTTAGGGAAAATTGTGCTCAACTTTTCCTGGGGGCTGGGTCTGAACACCAATAATACAGCTAAAATTTTAGCAATCTGGCAGGGGCTGGCTCAGGCTAGAAGGTTATCAATTTCGAATTCGGCTATCATAGGGGACTCTAGAATCTTTATCCACGCTCTCAATCAGAGGAAGGCTCCCAAAAACGTGGGCTTGGATCACTATTATAGGAAGGTTCTAGTCTAGATGAAAGATTTCAAAGAGGTGAAGTTCTACCACATCCTCAGGCATCTTAATCAGTTGGCAGACCATGAAGTGAACAGAGGCACCTCTCTGGGCAAGGGATTCATCAACGTAAATGGAGTTGAAAATCATGAACCAATCCCTTAGAGTCTGGGGAGAAGGAACCGTCCGGAGTTCTCCTGTCAGAAACTGCAGATGTCTGAAATTTGCCAGGAAGGAATCCAAAGTGCAGGTGCGAAGGTATGAGGCAGTTGAGAGAAGACTTGTGCAGGGTCGCGCTAGAATAAGGATAGGGGCATCAAGACAGACACATGAAGAGCATACTGACACTGCTATCATGGGGAATATCATCCGATCACAGTCCCCCAGGGAGACAAATGCCCAAGGCAAGCATCCTGAAGAAATAGGTGAGAATATGAATAGTAGAGGGAGAAGAAGGAACTATGCTGGGATGCACTTTCCCCCTGCATGCTCTCAGCAAATCTTGCTGCGGGTTAAGAAGGATACGACTGGGGTATCCCAGAACTCGCTCGCTGTGTAGGGTATCTGCCTAACCAAAAGAAGAGCCACTCTGAATGGATGCAAGCTCCAGCCGATTGATTTCATTTTGATCTCATTTCATACTGTCCAAACCTCCTTTTCTCCATGTGGAAGCCGAAATTATGAAATTTCATGTCTCTGCCCCGCGAAATCCAACACCGATGTAAGGGGACCGATAAGTATGACCAAACCCTATAACACTGGACAAGCAGTCTCCATTGGAGCTGAAATTTTGAATGTAAGGCCGCTGGCAGCCGGTTAGCCAGAAGTTAATTTAAAAGGCACATAACCGTTTTAGTAAAAAAAAACAATCATTCCTCCCAACCACTCAAGCTACATTTATAAGGATAAATATACATATTTAGTAATTTAGTAATGAAACCAAATAAAAAAAATGAGGAAAATATAATTATGAATGATAAATGATATAGTTTGCAAAGAGTAAATTAGTCATAAATGTGTAACTTCAAAAATAAAAATAAAAAAATTGTAAATTTATTATTATAAATTTATTTACCTTTTTATTTATTTTTATTATAAATATGTATTTTATTTATTTATAGAATGCTGCTCACCGAAGGAATTGTTCTAGGTCACCACATCTCCAGTATAGGAATAAGAGTGGACCTTGCCAAGATTGACAGTATTTCCCAAATCAAGATCCCTAGCTCACAAAAGGAAATCAGAAGTTTCTTAGGGCATGTTGGCTACTATAGGAGGTTTATTCAAAATTTTACAAACCTAGCTGCCCCCCTTTTCAAACTACTAACAAAAGATGTTGAATTCTGTTGGAATGAGTAATGCCAAATCTCTTTTGAAATCTTAAAAACAAAACTTTCAATCGCCCCTGCTTTGAGAGGTCCAAACTGGTCTCTTCCTTTCCATATTTGCACAGATGCCTCAGATACCTCTTTGGGAGCTGTATTAGGACAAAAGGAAGGGAAGATTCCTTATGCTATATACTTTGTTAGCAAGAACCTCTCACCTACTGAAGCAAACTATACTGTCACAGAAAAATAATTTTTATCAGTAGTACATGCCATCAACAAGTTTAGACACTATATAATATGATACGAAGTTTTTGTGCACACTGACCACTCAGCTATCAGATTTCTAATGAACAAACCTGTTACAAATGCTAGAGTGACTAGATGGTTGTTGTTACTACAAGAATTCAATATCACTATCATAGATAGGCCTAGAAGAGATAATTTGGTTGTTGATTTCTTGTCTAGACTTATTCATACAGGTGACAGTACTCCAGTAGATGATGATTTTCCAGATGAGAATTTATTTGTCATTTCTACTTACACCCCTTGGTATGCAAACGTAGCCAACTATCTGGTAATTGGAAAGCTACCTCAAAGTATGAGATCCAAAGAAAAACAAAGAATTATTCAGCTAAGTGCCAATTATATGTGGCATGAGGATACCCTATATCGAACTGGACTTGATTTGGTGATCAGAAGATGTGTTTGGGAAGACAAAATGCAGGATATCTTCAGAGCTTTCCATGATGGCCCATGTGGAGGCCATTTTGCTGAAAAGGGACAACTTATAAGATTCTATAGTCTGGCTATTATTGGCCAACCATCTTCAAGGATGCAAAGAAATACATGGCCAGCTGCAATGATTGCCAAAGAATGGGAAAACCTATAGCAGTCAACGAAATGCCACACCAAGCCCAAGTAGTGATCGAACCCTTTGAAAAATGGTCCTTAGATTTTGTAGGAACTATCAATCCCATGTCCCATAGGAAAAAGTACATATTAGTTTTCACATACTATGTAACAAAATGGGTAGAATCCAAGGCTTTGTATTCAACCAATGAACAATTTGTTGTAGACTTTCTCTTTGAGGAAATTTTCACTCGTTTCAGGGTACCTCAGGAAATAGTCACTGACCAAGGGACACAATTCACCTCAAATTTGGTCAAGGCTCTTACTGAACAGTACAAGATCAAACACAAAAAGTCTTCTCCCTATCACCCCCAAGCGAATGGCGAAGTGGAATTGACCAACAAAGTGATAGAGGCCATCCTCACTAAGACTGTTCAACTACATCACAAAGACTGGGCTGATAGGTTGCCTGAGGCCTTGTGGGACTACAGGATAGCTTGGGGAAATACAACAGGCCATACACCTTATGAGTTGGTGTATGGGAAACAGGTACTACTGCCCATAGAGTATGAGGTAAAAACCTTCAGAACTGCCATGTAATTAGGGATGGACCTGAATGAAGCTAAAAAACAAAGGCTATTACAATTAAATGAGCTTGATGAGATAAGACAAAATGATCTACAAAGAACCACCCTGATACAAGAGCAAAGGACAAAATGGCATGACAAGTACATTAAAAAGAAGTTCTTCCAGTCAGGTGATTGGGCCCTCCTATATGATAGCAAATTCAAAAATTTTAAAGGTAAATTTTCTACTAGATGGATGGGGCCCTATGAGGTTGATACAGTTTATGACAATGGTTTAGTAAGGATAAAGACCATTGATGAAAATCATACTTCCATTGTTCTAAATGGGTGTCGACTGAAGGTTTATCATAAGCCTATGTCAAAAGAGGATTTCGTCAAAAATGTTCTTCAGAGTTCTAAAATGCAACTAGTAAGCAAGAGGATTTCCCCTCCTACTGACCTACCACAGTAAGTTCAATTTCGTAAATTCATCTTCTGTACATAGGTGTTTCATTAGATAAAGTCTCTCTTTTATTTTTCTAATATAACTAACAAAAAAAAACAAAAGTTGGTTGTGTTCCCATGTAGACAAACAAATAAGGAGGGCATCTACCAGATGGAGTCTTCTTTAAGTTTTTCAGACTCTTTAAAATTGAAAACACCGACGAGAAGGAACTGGCCCAAGCTCAATAAAAATCCATGGGATAATATAGAAAGTTTCCTTTAAGTTTTTCAGACTCTTTAAAATTGAAAACACCGACGAGCAGGAACTGGCCCGGGCTCGATAAAAATCCACAAGAAAGTATAGAGAGTTTCCTTTAAGTTTTTCAGACTCTGTAAAATTGAAAATACCGTCGAGCATTAACTAATCTGGGCTCGATAAAAATCTAGAGAAAAGTAGTAGTTAGGATTATTATTGTTATTTTTTGTAATAAAAGAGGAAATGCCAACAGAAGTTGTGATCACCCTGGTTCAAAAAGAAAAGGGATTCTATTATCTCAGTAACTCATCATTGCAGAATACCCTCATGTTATAGATATCTCTTGCATTGCTCCTCTACACAATTTTGGTAACTACATGGTTTTTCAATCGAAATTGATCACAGAACACCAACTATTCCTACAAGTCACTCCCACCAGAATCTGTGTCAAAGATTTTTCAAGCACCAGAAAATAATGTTCATCTCTATGCTTATCCGACACCAATGATCACCTCTATGTTCATCCGGTAACAAGGGCCACCCCTGCACCAAATCATCTTGTCGTGCTTATCCAGTACCAGATCCTATCTGATATTAAATAAGGAACCCTGCGCTACTATGGTACTAATTACAAACTCTACAAACAAGCGATCCCGTGATAGTTCCAATGATGTACACAGGTGATCCAGTACTTAGATGATCTGATACTAGTAAGGATGTGACTGGTAACTCTCATCATATTTCCAAGTTGTTCAATTATTAGTACAAGAACATACAGATTCAACATTTTTTTCGTTTTATTTAAAGGAATTAGACTAAATATGCATTTAAAAACATTTGGTTGCTCTCAGATCATGACATACCCTTTCTTTCACGAACCTTTGAAAAATCCTCAACCACATTTCCATAAGAGAAGATGTCCCTATCCCCCGAAATATTAAGAGTGCAAGGTCATGATGCTTCTTACCAGATCAAACTCATACTCCCTCTATCTATCCGGTAAATAAATCACATAAAATTATGATGCGCTAACGTACTATATGAAATTACACGAACCACGTCTCTAAGCATATCGAATAATAATCCCAGCCGATTCTACACTCACGAGTCTCGATCATAACGACCACACATTTCYGTGAATATTGTCCGACACCAAGTTTCCCACAAGTCCGTAAGCCATTAGTGGATCTGACTTGCCTCACCATATCATTATRATTATCAATGTGACCATTGTAATATACACTTCCATCTATAAACGCTCCTCTGGATGGCTCTGCCATCTAGATGAGCGTTATTTACCGTTGTTGTCACACCATCTACAGACATCCCGTGCCTTCGTATCCCTTGCATATATTTCCCCGTCTGGTACTCTATCACAGCCTACGTTTATCCGGTACTCAACCCTCGACCCTCTGTCTGTGCCTCATCCACCCGAGAGAATTGTTTAAGATAGCATGGGGGTTGACAGGCATGAGCCCATATTTCAATTATACAGGGAAACAACAGAATATCAGGCTTGCAAGGAGAAATATGAATAGGCAGGATGGGTGCCATTTTTGGAGAAGTTTAAAGGCCATCACGAGGGAATTTCTCTTTCCTTCACATAGACATATGGTGGAGGAAGTGTGCAGTTTGGAGACATAAATCTAAGAATTACGGAAGCCACTGTATCAGAAGCTACAGGTCTCCCCATGGCTGGAGAAGAATACTCCAAGAGTGTGATCGTTGATAGGAAACTCTATCAAAAATTCCTGAAATCAGAACATCAAGACCCCAATTGGACTAAGGGCGTCCCACAAAGCTACGTCAAAGAGGAATATTGGACGATGCTCATAAGTCTGCAGAAATTCCTCACCTGTGAAGGAAGGTATGCAATGACCTTCATTTATCATTTGAATCTTTTATCACATTTCGAGGGAGGACCACAAATTAACTTTCCCCACTTCCTATGGATGAGTTTAAAGAAGACGACGAGAGGGGTGAGGTCAGTTTCCAAGAAACTAGAAACTGGCCTTCATCACCATGGTTTAATAAAACTTTTGGTTGTTCATGTTTCAAGGAAACAAGGTGGTAGTTGGAAACAATTACTCCAATAGAATTTTTCTCAAGGAATATCGAAATCTGTTGAGATACAGGAGGCAGGGATACACAGTGAGGGTTCAACAAGAAAGGCAAAAAAATACAAAAGAACAACATCAAGAAGTAAAGTAGGCACTGTTATGCCCATCTCATCTCATTCCATTGAGAAATCAGTGACAAAAAAGTCTGTCGTAGGGGAATCTACTACATCGAGGAAGAGGAAAGCCACCCAATCCCAGAAAATGAGCCCTACCTTGACTCAAAAGGATAAAAGACAAAAGGAAGACTATGAGCTAGGAGGAAGATCATACAATGTTCTTGAAGAAACCATGGAGGTGTCATTAGAACCTACCAACCAAGTAGAGAAGACCCCTAACCTCAACTTACAATGCAAGAAAAGGTCTAAACAGTCTAGCTCAGTCATACATCCTAAAGACCAACTATCACGGAGTAAGAAAAAAAAGAAAGAGGAAACAAATCAACAAGAGATTTCACATAAGGCAACTGTCAAACCCCCTTTGTAATCCCCTAAAGAATTGAAAAATATTCTGGAGGAAATTATTCGGTCTTCCCAAAAACTTGTTGGTGAATTGAAAGAAACTACTAAGATGACAAGTGGAATGAAAAGAAGCTTGAAAGAGAGAAGGCACAAATTCAAGAACCTATGCCTCAATCTTCCAGGGTAGAAATATGGGTTGGTCAACAAAAGAAAACCCCAGAATTCACAACTCAAGACCTCAATATTGGGATCAAATCAACACAGAAGAAACAGGTGGCCAGGCCCACGACCGGTGTTAAGATTAAGAAAAGAAAGTTGTTTGAGGAAACACTTACCCTTGTTAGCAAATCTAAGAAAGTCTCACTGCCCACATGAAGGACCACTAGAAGCATGGCCAAACAAGCGATAGTTCCAAATATGCCTTCTCTGTAAGGGGAACCCATGGATATTCCAAGTTCTCCAGAAAGAGGAAGTGGCTATGGGGCTACAACAATAAGTGAGACAAAAGGGTTGGTAACAGAGACGTTGAGGGGTTTGAGAAAAGAAAAAGAAGCTCGAGAGGAGGTGACTAAGGAAGTAATCACACCTATCCTGGACAAGTCCCTAAGAAAACGAAAATTGACAGCAAAGGTTGAGAGGCTGAAGCAAGAAGTTGAAGAGTACAAGGTATTGGACATGCATATCAAGGCAGAGAATGCACAATTGAAGGAACAACATGCAGAGGTCTCTGCCAAACTCAACAAGGTCCTACGATTGATCTAGTACACTAGGGTGATTAGGAAGGAATTGAGGAATGAAGTTTATGGTTTTAATATCCTGCAACCTGAGAAATAACAGAGAAGGATCCAATTTTACATAATTTTTGGGTATCAGTTTTGATAATGTTGCATGAGGACATGCAACACCTTCAGCATGGGGGAAATGTTGAGTCCCTCTTTTGACATATATAATGCCCTATATTACCTTGTATMTAAGACTTTTTYCCT
Source organism: Picea sitchensis (assembly GCA_010110895.2). Lineage (NCBI taxonomy): Eukaryota > Viridiplantae > Streptophyta > Pinopsida > Pinales > Pinaceae > Picea > Picea sitchensis. The sequence goes on from SNQJ01S0247826.1 coordinate 7,616, forward strand.
RTGCTATGAGCCTATACTTGACTATTTTCCTCCCACACACATACCTAATGACCGTGTTCATGTTCACCAAAGGTAATTGATGATTTAAAGCATGTTTTGTTTAAATTTCTTGAATTAATTTGATTAAAGTGTTCTTTTTTGTATAGTCCTAATAGTTTGACTCATGAGAAGCCTATTCGGTACTTTCCCTATTCCGATACTACCATACATCGTGCAATCCGACACCAAATCTATTCCAGTACCCAAGGCAGTTTTGATCTGGCACTATCTGTTCCGTATCCATTCTGGTATTGTCTTCTCTACGTCCATTATGGTACCAGACTTGTGGCTGTGTGTATTCCGGTACCAAAACCTCTATTTCCATAATGCGCCAGTTGGACCAATAGGGTGGTGAAGATTTCGAGAAGGAAGATGAATAGAAGCTCCTAAATCAGTTTTCCAAAATATGAGAGACTCCATCGCTCATGCACTTCGTGTCATGAGGATGGAGTCTATTCCTAGAAATTCGATGTAAATATCAATTATAAAATCTCTCAAACTATTTAATGCTTATCTATATATATTGATAGTATCATCTTACCTTATATAAGGAATGTTGTATAGGTGATAGGGTGTGGATAATAAGGTATGTAACGAAGTATGCTATCAGAACCAGACGATACCTATCGTTTTTTATGCATGAAGTAAAATATTGTTGATCCAATTTACCAGTTGAATTAATGCAAAAGATCTTTTATGTCAATTCCTGAATGTGAGTGAAAAGCTTTAGTATGTTACTTCCTTAAGAGGTTCGGCAAGGGCCCACCACCCCAACTAAGGTAAACCTCCTTGTATATGTTATGTGTGTTTGTGTGGATATTTTACAACAGTGTGTGTGTGATTGATCTTTAATTTATTTTTAGAGTTCAGCATTGAGTTAATCGTTTTTGGATTGGTGTGAATAATCAGGTGCTAGATCGAATAGATATTTCATTCTCAAATGTTGAATATGGCCATGTAATTATTTGAAGCGTGGGACTGACATATTGAGTTTATTATTGCAGTAGATTTAGTATATCAAGGAACCAGAAGACTTTATACCTCATCTTCATGCTCTGCAATGAAGTCTCTTAATTATACTGAATATTCCTTGTGTTGRTTTGTTTGAATTACATGAAGTTGGAGTTGGTTTTGATTTCAAGAGTGACTGGAGTTGATTTCTATATACTGTTTTGATTGCTATAGGAGACAATCTCTTAAGTCCATCCCTTTAATTCATGAGCCTGGAATGAACARACTTGTTTCTTTAGGATAGCATCTCTTTGATTGGTTGTTTGTTTAAGTTTCATTATCAATTTTCTCTAAGTTCAAAGATATTTGAAGTATTTAGAAATCTTAGAAACAGAGTTTTTATGTTATTAATTWTTTCCTATATGCAACAGACTTAGGTAGGTTACCTGTTCTCGACACATATAGTGTAACAACTCTTTTGATTACGAATCCCAGATTGACATTTAAATGAGTGAAAGATATATATTGAACATATTTGTACACCAACAAGCTATCAGTACAATATACAATCGTCTCACACTATCATGCAAAAATTGACAAATTCATGTGCCAATTTACTGCTCCCAGACAACCTGCCTCCTTTGTGCAATCCCTGTTGATGGAAATCCCTGCAATGAATGAATTCCTCTTGCCTAGGCTGTGCATTCCTCATGGACACATCCAATGTGTGTGTGGTTGCATGAGTGCACCCACTAAAGTCACAATCGATAGTCAAACTATCCCTTTCACTTGTTATCTCAACTAGGTCTCCACTGGATCTGACATGCATGTAGTTAACAGTGGTAAATCTTCAGTTGCATGTGAGATCACTGATTGTGAATTAATTAATAATTAATTCACTAAAATATCACTGGTGTAAGTTCAGTTACAACTAGTACAACTGATCTTAACTCACTTAACTGAGTTAAACTACTTTACAACTCACATAACTACACATATAACTCTGTTACAACTTCGAATCACTCAGTTGCAACTAACTCAACTTGCATGTCCCACCAGTCAACCTTTGAACTCGAATTTCCTATCGCTAATTGATTTTCCATTTCAGTTAATTGTTTTCAAGTAATTATCAGATAATAGATTAATATGTATTGTCCAATTTATTTAAGGGAAAAATAAATTAGACACACATTTCTTGTTGACTTTTCAACAATTCCTGTCAGCGCCTTCCATGGCTCGCTGAGAGCACTGGGATTGAGTCCCTTTCCCTTTTTATCAAGTTCTTCTCCAGGATCTACGAAATATTCCACAACCTCCTTGAGCAATGTATACCTCCCGGTCCACTGTATGTCTGTGTTGGGGAGGCATGTAACCGCTGCTACAATTTGCTCAGTAATCAGAATTTGTATATCTCAGGCCATGGAGACTCCTCCCTACAAGTTCTGAAAAAATATGAGCGTGACATCTATGTCATATCCTTGCAACCTATTGAAGTACTCTATCCACCCCATACAATGTAAAATTTCTCTTGCCTGTTCGATTGCATGTAGTAATGCAGTCTCTCGACATATACTTCGGCCACCCATGTTTCTTTGAGCAGATGAGGAGGGCTATCATTCCTTGTTGCAGCTTAGTTCGACTAGCTTTGGAAGCAATATTGCCAAAAATAGAAAATATCATAGAACAACAAGTGTAAAATAGTATGAGTTTTCCCATTTATTACAATTATTAAGATCTATCGGAAAATGTGCAGAGTATCTGCCCCCTCATAAATGAAAAGGTCAACCTCAATTGTCAAAATGTATGAGTGGAATAATGGTAGGTACTTCAGGTGAGGTATGATTAGTATGTCATCGTCATCGCTGGGAAAAAAAATCATTAAGAACTTTCAAAAATCACTTTATGGTAATTATGAACAATCATCACTTTGCATGAGAAATTCAAATTGACATGCCTATTTTCAAAAAAAGTTTTAAGGAGAAAGATCCCGAATATGTTTTAAATTTGTTCACGTATTTTTAGAAATGTTCCACATATCATAACGTTGTAACTCTCCCTTGTTATTGGATAGAGCTAGAATGACAGCCTCATTTTTAGGAAAGGAAATTTAGGAACACACAAAAGACTTGGCGTTTTAAAGATAAACTTCGATACCACAAGCATAGCCATTGCTGCCAACAGGTTTCCATAGCCTCGACAAGGTTTTGTTTTAACCCATAGATAAGCCTGTATCCTTAATAAATAGTTTGAATCCTCTTTTCCCAAAAATACCACTATCCTATTTCGGTATCCAGATAACAATAATGCCACTCACTAGATCATAACTTAAGTGACCAAGTCGACTCATGATAAGACCTCTTTTCCTTTGACGAAAAAATTCCAAAGGCCGTTACCCTGGTGTGGTAGCCATAGTGGGAATGCCACTTATGTTATTACCCAATGATCATGGTAGGTTGGATCGTGATGAGACCCCCTATCCTTTGTGGGAGAATTTTTATTACTTTACTTATAAAAAAATTATTTTGGTTCTATCAAGGGAAGCTCATCTACTCCTTAAGAGTGAGGGATGGTGTAAGAAGTGTAAGAATACCAAGTAAAAAATGTGCTTTAGACTCCTTTTTATAATATGAAGGAAATTATCATTCCGGTATATTTATATATATAGGGAAAAGAAACAAATTATGGTGGTTAATGAATTATGAACAATTTTTAAGATAATTCGGAGAAATTAATCCAAAAAGCAGTTTGATAAGGTATGTTAAATAATCCACACAAAAATCACAAATCGTTACTTATGATCATTAGAAGTAGTGACGATGAAAATTAATTAATGAAGGTCATACCCAAGGGAGCGATTGTCATAATAATGGCATGCTTAAAGATCAATAAGGAAAAAATGCAGAAGGGACAACAGTTGTTCCTTTCGAATGAACAACGCTATCCGAAGAAGGAACAACAATGTAACAAAAAAGAGCAACAATCGTTACTTTGAATGGATGATATTACTCGTGAAGGGATCAAAAATCACTCAAAGGTACAACAGTTGTTCCTTTCAAAGGAATGGAACCCATAAGCAAAGGGATCAACAATCGTTCAAAGGAACACCAGTTGTTTCATTTTAAATGAAAATCAGTGATGATGTTCCAATTTTAACCATCTAGTTAAGTGATTGGAAACCTCCCACAGTCATTTTTGTTTTAGTGAATCTATGATTGATTAGTCATCAACTAAATTCATTCAATTTCTATGGGTAAGTTTATCGAATTATTGGATGGTCTATTTAGTGTTATGTAGATATGTTCATTTTCTGTGATAACAGGGTTATATTTATTGGGTTTTTGTAGGAGCGAGGAATAGAAAAGAGTGCTAATTATACTCATTACAATCATCTTTCCTAGTTCCTATTCTCTCGAGTGACCTTTAAAAAAAACTCAATCAAATATGTAAATAAAACTATATACAATATGTACAGTGCTTGATAAGAATCATTATTTTATGAAGTTGAGGCTGTTGGGTTACCATCCTAGCCAGCTAAAATCTGAACAGTAGGTTCCTTACTTACTTCTTGGAAAAAATATTCTTTTGAAAGTGGTTGATGGTAGAGTCATAACCAATGTCCATTTACAAGAAAAGGGGAACCAGATCTGTCGATGGTGATTAAGGTGACAGTGCCATTATCATGAACTTTATAGATTTCATACAGTCCGAGCCACCTTGTCTATAATTTTCCAGGAAAATCCTGAAATCTGGAATCATAGAGAAGCGCCCAATCGCCTTTCTGGAAGTATTTATTTTTTATATGTTTATCGTGCCAGTTATCTCTCTGTTGTTGATAACAGTTGTGCACTATATCATGAACAAGCGTGCTTCATCTAACTCATTGAGATATTGTAAGAGTTGTTTATGTGCCTATGTAAGATCCAGTCCAATTTCCTGGGCCATCCTTAGAATCTTGATCTCAAATTCAATTGGGAAGATGGGTTATTTGCCATAGAATAAATGATAAGGGGAGTAGCCAGTAGTGTTACGCCATGTCGTGCGATAGGCCCATAAGGAATTTGGAATCTTGACTTCCCAATTCTGACAGTTTGTTGAGATTGTTTTTGTCCAAATTACCTCCAAGACTTTGTTGGTACTTTCTACTTGTTTGTTTTCCTGTGGGTGGTAGGGGGAAGTAACTTTGTGCTTGATGTGATAATTTCTCAGGGTGGCCATGATTCTATGGGCTGTAAATTGTGACCCTCCATCAGTGATTACTTCCCTGGGTAATCCATAGTGTACAAATATTTCAAAAATAAATTTAATGATTGTTTCCTTCGTTGCATTTGTCAAGGCTTCCGCTTCTACCCATTTGGTCGTATAGTCTGTTGCACCTAAAATATAATCCTTCTAGTTTGATTTTGGATTGAAGGGGCCAAAAAAATCCAATGCCCATCTTTCAAAAGGTTTTGCGACTATTTGTGCTTTCGGTGGCATTTCATCATCTTGGTCGGGGTGACCCATCCTTTGACAGCTATCAGAGGCCTAGACATATTTCTTTACATCCTTAAATATTGAGGGCCAATAGAAGCCCATCTGTAAAATATTATGCCCAGTTTTGTGTGCTTCAAAATGTTTTCCATAGGGCTCATCATGAACTGCCTTTAGAATATCATAAAAATTCATCATCCCTCACACATATTCAGATTTGGAGGTCATCCTCTGTGTGGAACATATATCCACCAATCCAAGTGAATCGTGCACTGTGTTGGACGATCAGTTTCCTTTCTCTAGGTGATATATGTGTTGGTAGTTTCCCAACTTCCATATAATTAGCCACATCAGTGTACCATGGCATTTTAATAGTGACTGTGAACAAGTGTTCCTCTGGAAATTGGTCCTCTACTGTCATAGAATCATCTGTTTTGGGTATGCAAGACAATAAATTTGCGACGAGATTCTCTCTTCCGGGTCTGTCCTTGATGGTGATGTTGAATTCCTGCAATAGTAGAAACCACTGAGTAACCCATCCATTAGTGATTGGTTTGTTAGATAGATATTTAATATCAGAATGATCAATATACAGAATAACTGGGTAGCCTGTTATATAGTGGCATAATTTATTTTTCTGTTACTGTATAATTTAATTTAGCGGGAGTGAGATTTTTTCTAATAAAGTAAATAGCATAAGGTTTCTTGTCTTCTTCCTTCCCAAGGACAACACCTATGGCGATATCCGATGCATCCATAGAAATATGAAATGGCAATTTCCAGTTTGGTCCTCTCAGCACTGGTGTTGTTGAGACCAACTTTTTTATTCCTACAAACGCAACATGACACTTGTCAGGCCACTAAAATTCCGCATTACCAGTTAAACAATTTAAAGGTGTAGTTGTTCTTGAAATATTTTCTATGAATTTGCAGTAGCATCCTGCAGTGCCAAGGAAACTACATACCTGTTGGCAACAATAATACAATTGTTATATCAATTAAATAATCTACATTGCTGCCTACACAGGGTCTTGAAATTTTATTGCTCTTCATGAACAGTTTCCGAAACGATAGTTGTAAATTGTCGCTTTTACCTATTGTCTATTCATGCTTCGTTTTCATGACTGAAAGCATGAAAACTTGTGACTGCAATTACCATTTCAAATTTTCATTGAAAGCAAATTGTTTATATAATTTGTTATGGATTTTTTATTCCTTGCCATGAAGATATTACCCTCTTTGTTTTTTATCCCTTCAATTCTAAGCATGCCTAAGAGATTGATAGTTTTATGAGCAAAAGACCCCCACCATTTGATTTTTTGTATGGTTTTGGTTTGATCTTTGATTACATTTCTTTCACAAAACTCTTGATTTTTCGATTTTTTATTTACCCAAACTTTGCAATTAAACTCACGATGCATGCACTCATTCTCATTTTAATGTTTTGGTCCTAGCTCGTACTAAACTCAAAGGTGGCATACGACTTGTAGATTGCTATTATCGCTTGGGATGGCCTCAGGTTTCACAAACCTCTTCACATGCGTTTTTATTAAACGACTATCCCATCGTATTAGTCTTTACACCGTTCATTGTTGGGCTCAGGGTTATGGCTTTGTCTTGTTTTTACAAACCCTACCTGTATGTTGTGTTTGTTTGATTACCGTCCCGTCCAGTATGGCTCCTGTCATGAGAATTGAACCAAACGGTATCCAAACCCTTCTCTCATACAACAATGCTAGGAAGGATTTGGAAAGAAATCGCTGACATGTTTTCATCAGGAAGTTTCAGGGTTTTTTTTTTTTTTTACAGAAACGGTTATAGAATATATTAATGGGGTGGACTATCCACAGATCAAAATACAAAATGTCCTCGAATTTCTTCGGGTCTGACTTTCTGAACCATTCTACTTCTAAAACTGTAGACTTGTGCGCTGAACTAATTCCTGTACGTATTCTAAAAGAGTTGGATTAAAATTAATTGTCGAATCACGGTTTCAGCATAAGTCTCAGCACTGTTTCAGCATATGACTCAACACTRTTTCGGCAATCGTTACAGTGGTGTTTCAGCAAATGGTCCAGCACTGTTTCAGTATATGTTCCAACACTGAGATTTGGCATATGATGCAACACTGTTTCAGCATAAGTTCCAGCGTTGTTTCAGCATAATTTCCAGCACTGTGTTTCAGCATCTGTTCCAGCACTGTGTTTCAGCATATGTAACAACACTGTGTTTCAGTTGTTACAGCACTGTGTTTCAGCATAAGATCCAGCTCTGTTTCAGCATAAGTTCCAGCACTGTGTTTCAGCATCTGTTCCAGCACTGAGTTTCAGCATCTGTTCCAGCACTGTGTTTCAACATCTGTTCCAGCACTGTGTTTCAGCATAAGTTACAGCACTGTGTTTCAGCTGTTACAGCACTGTGTTTCAGCTGTTACAACACTGTGTTTCAGCATAAGTTCCAGCTCTGTTTTAGCATAAGTTCCAACACTGTGTTTCAGAATCTGTTCCAGCACTGAGTTTCAACATCTGTTCCAGCATTGTGTTTCAGCATCTGTTCCAGCACTGTGTTTCAGCATAAGATACCGCACTGTGTTTCAGCATATGATACAACCCTGATTCAGCATATGTTACTTCGCTCCTGCACTTTGGATTCCTTTCTAGCAATTTTCAGACATCTGCATTTTTTGATAGGAGCTCTCCGGACGGATCCTTCTCCCCAAGCTCTAAGGGATTGGTTCATGCTTTTCATCTCCATTTACGTTGATGAATCCCTTGTCCAGAGAGGTGCCTCTGTTTGCTTCGTGGTCTGCCAGCTGATTAAGATGCCCGAGGACATGGTAGAACTTCAGCTCTTCGAAATCTTTCATCTGGATTAGAACCTTCCTATAATAGTGATCCAAGCCCATGTTTTTGGGAGCCTTCCTCTGATTGAGAGCATGGATAAAGATTCTAGAGTCCCCTATGATAGCCAACTTTGTAATTGATAACCTTCTGGCCTGAGCAAGCCCCTGCCAGATTGCTAAAATTTTAGCTGTATTATTGGTGTTCAGACCCAGCCCCCAGGAATAGTTGAGCACAATTTTCCCTGAGGTGTCAAGTAGGACCCATCCACTTCCAGCGGGACCGAGATTCCCTTTCGAAGCCCCATCAACCTGTAGGATATGCTTCTCCAAAGAGGATCTCCACTTTAAGAACTCTTGTTCCTCCAGCCTAATTTCCCAAGGGGAGTAGTGTTTGGAAATTTGCTTGGTTCTGGCCAGGAGGGAGGGATCAAGCTCGTGGAACCAAACATACTCAACTTCATTTGGGGTTACTTCGTTGGTGAGAGTAGTATTTGAGGCTACCAGATCTCTGAAAATCACTTTCACTTTGAGTGCAGTTTGGGCCGGTGTCCCTGCTATATCTCTGAAGATTCTGTTGTTTCGCTCCAGCCACAGTTTCCAGCAGACTACTTTCGGCACCCACATCTAGAAATGCTTTAGAAGATTCATTTTGGTAAAAGAGAAGGGAGCCAAATCGACCCAGGAGGTAAAGAGAGAGGTGATTGAAGAAGGGAGGGGCACATTCAACTGGCCAAGAGTGAGAAGCCAAAGTTCCCAAGCAAAGGGGCAGAGGAGAAAGAGGTGGACAGAGGTTTTCGCATGACAAGCACAGAGAGGGCAACGAGAGGGCCCTTCCCAGCCTCTTTTTGAAAGGTTTTCCCAGGAAAGGATACTGTTATGCAGAAGGGACCAGCAAAAGAGATCTAGTTTGGGAAGGGAGGGATGCAACCAGAGATTTCTCCACACCGAGGGATCAGGGGATACCCAAGGGATTGCTTGCAGGGCTTCATAACCAGCTGTGGCTGAGTAACTGCCAGACGAATAGCCCCAACCTCTTTTGTCCTTCATCCTGGCCATGGAGGGGGAGCACCCTTGAAGGGCATCCAGGAGGGTTCAAGCTTCAGTTTCTAAGTGCTACGGATAGTCCCCCAAATCCCACTTTAGCCAAGAGCCACCCTGGTTCCAAGTTGAAAGGTCCCATAGGGTGACTTTGCTATTGGAATGGAGCCAGCTCTTGATGTTTTCCATCCCTTCCAGAAAACTTTAAAGGGGTCTGTCCTAAAATAGAGTCTTCCAAAAACTTGATTTTTCTGCCATTCCCAGGGATCCAGTAAAGCTTTGAGGTAATCAAGTCAAGAGCCTTAAGGCAGAGAGAAAGGATGGGAGAGCCTTTTCTAGTCAAAGGGGGGCGCTCAAGGCACCTTTCTTTGTGACCCCATCAATATTTAATCCTTAGAGATTTGGAGCTCCAAGTGGTTTTACCTCTTATCATCTTCTAGAGTATCTTACCTCCCATGGCCAGATTCTGAGTGGCCACATCTCTTATTTGCAGCCCACCTTCCATCCTGGGGACTTTTACCTTATCCCAGCTGACAAGGTGCATTTTTTTCCCCTCATTCCTTCCCCCTTCCCAAAGAAATTTTCTCAAGATGTTGTCTAAGTCTCTCACAAATCCTCTCGGGGAAAGGATAATGGAGGCCTGGTAGACAGGAAGAGAGGTGAGAACAGAGTTTATAAGGATTAATTTCCCTGCTTTGTTCAGCCAGGTTGCTCCCCAGGTTAAAATCCTGGATTTCATCTTGTCCAACAAAGGCAGCCACAGGTTATTTCTGGGGGCTGCTTTGACTAGCGGGATTCCTAAATATTTAATGTACTCCCACGTTGAAGTTCCTTCCATTTCCAGCACCCTAGAAATACCAATCATTTCTATAGGAGGGCAGTTCCAGCCATAAATTTTACTCTTTCTCAAACTTATTTCACTGCCTGAAATTTCAGTGTAGTCATCCAGTTCTTTCTTGAGAGCTCTTGCAGTGGTCAGGTTGGCTTGGCCCAGAAGGAGCGTATCATCGGCAAATTGAGCATGATTAATTCTCTCAACTCTAGGAGAAACTGAGAGGCCAATTAAGGTGTGTTGCTGCATGCTCTTATTCGGCTGAAAACTTAGCACAGAAGCTTGAATGGCATAGAGCAGGGGGGACAGGGGGCAGCCCTGTCTAAGTCCCCTTGAGGCTTGGAAAAAATCAGTCGGTCTGCCATTGACCAAGGGGGAGATCCATGGCTCCGCTATAAAGGCCCTAATCCAGCGAACCAAATGTGGGTGGAATCCCATCTTGAGCATCACAACAAGGAGGAAATTCAGCCAGACTCTGTCAAAGGCATTTGCCAGATCTAGCTTGACTAACATTCCTTTCTCCTTACTTTGACAGCTTGAGTGGATAGCCTCTTGCACAAGGATAATATTGTCCTGGATTTGTCTCCCCTGGATGAAGCCCCCTTGGTTCTCCGGGATGATCCTGGGGAAAACTTTTTTTATTCTATTTGCTATTACTTTGGTGATGATTTTGTACCCCGTATTACAAAGCGAAATAGGACGGAATCTTGAAAAGCTTTGGGCACCTTTCTCTTTTGGGATTAAAGCTAGAAAGGAGGATTTGGTGCTCCCTCCAATTTTGCTACAGTTCTGAGATTTCCTCACCATTCTGACTAGATCTTTTTGGATGATATCCCAACAGGTTATATAGAACCTGGCTGTGAAACCATCAAGCCCGGGGGCTTTATCCGGGTTCATAGCTTAGAGAGCTTTGCTGATCTCCTCTGTCGTGATAG